>CAMOHE010045139.1:102752-189439 GCA_946598075.1 Artocarpus hirsutus | reverse complement strand
CAGAATACTTTTTAAGTCCTGACATTCCTATAGGGGTATATTTTTTATGAGGTTCTGTTAGACTCAGTTCTAGTTTGTAATCACCTATATGAAATTCTATAGCCAAAACTTTTCATGGGATCATTCAATCTTTGATCATTCAATCTTCTTTTGATCGAAAAGAGAAAAAAACTAAAGGAGAAAATTATTTGTTTGGCCATCTTGACAAGTAATCGGTTTATTGTGCATGAGCAATATGGATGCATATGAGTTTTTACCAGTGGATGGTAACGTTGTCACTTATGCTGTTTATAACTTTGATCACAAGGGTATCTCCATTTCTGACTGCCAATGTTGGTCCGGGAAATTGCCCGTTGACTGTCATTCTGTTCCGAGTCTTGCATAGCCTCGTCACTGGCGTCGGTTGAACCTAATTTCAGAACAACAGAAAAAGGAATGTTTTCAAACGGATACTACATCATTGCAGAGAAACGCTAGCTAAGAGACGATGAATTTGAGGACATACAACAAACTGGTGATAGTGAGTTTCCGCATCTGTGAAAGAAGCTAGAAAAGCAAGCAAACCAAGGATGGCAAAAAAGAGGCTAGAGGAGAAAGGCTTGACACTGAGTTTGAAAGTCTCCATTGCTTTCTCAGCTCCTTTCTTAAGTATGGTGGTTATGTGTGAGCATATACCTATAGGGTGCAGATATGTATGCTAAGATAAAGCGGGAAGGAAGAAGACCAGACATAATATTTTAAAATCAGAGTCATGTATTGGAAAATTAGGCTGCGTCAAAAAATGACACTTGAGATTTTAGGACATCTAGTCCAACCATAAAGGGGATTTGGTGCACCCACTATGTTGCACCATCACTTGGTATTTTGATGAAAATTGTGTGTTTTGAGTATCATTAACTGCAACTTTGAAACATCCCAGTAATCAATATATTATATCTGATATCCTTAACTCAACTATCATATAATATTCTATGGCTGTATTAGTCAAGATTGGAGGTCTTATAACTACAACGTAGAAAGCTTTACTTTACTTGATAAATCAGAACCAAAAAATACGCAATTAAGCTTTAGAAAGGATAATATTGCAGGCATTGAAGAATTCATTTGAACTTTGTTTACAAATAATCGGTTAAGTTTTGGGGTTTGAATCACAATTCAAGTTTTCTACGGTGTCTTCTCTTATCAAAACAAAAATAATAAAAAAAAACCCAAAATTTTCTATTCAAATTTACGAAACAAATGCACTTTAAATAATGCTCAAAACTCTTTATGTACAAATTTTCGTTTAAAAAATTAACAGACAGTATCTGGAAAAATTCATACTGTTCTTTTCCCCTAGTTTATCTCCAACGCTTGCATATAATTTGACAAATAAAAAATTCGTCTGATGATTGGCCAATAAATGCCAGATCAATTGTTAGCTCAACAATCCAAGATCCTATAACGCCATTTGGAACAAGACGATCATTACTATGAATGTTTCACTTTCTATAGCAGTGTCATTGCTTCTGCCTTTTTTAGACGTTTTCTTGTTATGTTTTTGAAATCATGATCACCGTAGGATGGTTAGGGTCAGGTTGAATTTTGGTTTGATTTGGTAGACGAAAGAGAATTTACAACGTTAGTTTTTATAAAAATAACCACTTTTTTCTTTTCATCAGCTCAGTTATTTTTGGTGAACTTTCGGCTCATCCGATTTAGACCCCAAAAAAATCAGAGATTCTTCATATGGTGAGATCATATTAGCACTGAAGTTTTCTTTTTGTTTTTTATTTTAAGTTATTTACCTTTTTATACCCTGTATTTTAGATTTATTTAAACATTATATCTTCTTCATCAATCTTAAGTTTAACCTAATAAATTGTCTAAAATACCTTCAAATTGAAAATAAGAGAACTTTAAGAATTGAAAAAAACATTAGGGTAAGGGTTTTTACTTCAAAAATTATATAGAATACTCTAAAAAAATAGGTGTTTTGTGTGTTTTTGTTTTTGTTTTCTTATTTTCTTTAAGTTTTATAGGCTGTTTGGTACGAAGGTTTAAAACTTTTTAAGGTAATTCAAACCTTAAAGGCAACTGAAGCAAGCGTTTGATGGAGTAATAATTAAAACCAGTTCAAATTATAAAAGCAGTTTTAAAATGGCCAAGACCCCTAAAATCAAACTTTATCCTTTCTCAAGTTCACATGGTTTGAACCGTTTTAAAAACCATTCTCATTCTCGTTTTTCTTTCATAAACCATAGTTTTTTAAACACCATTTCTTGTTTTAAACTTGATATGATGTTTTATTCTCGTTTTAAACTTTTATATTCCAAACACTAGTTTAAAACAACCGTTTAAACCATACAGTTTAGAACCTACAATTCAAATCATAAAGTTCTAAACCACATCATTCTGAATCCGTACACTAGACGAACCATTAATTTTTTTCTCTTTTATTTAAGGATCATTTAGTCATTTAAAACGTCAAAATTAATTATTAATTGAGTTAAAATATAGATTTGTATATTATATCAAATCTAAATATATATATTCTATAAAATCAAAAACCGAAGAGATAATAGAATTCACCTAAAACATAAGGTGCGAAAAAGATAAATATTCTTTTTATTTTGTTGCATTTTGCAATGCTAAGTTTATGTGATGAAAATTAGATGTTATTCCAAGGAAATTAATATTTTATTTCCTCGTACACTTCAACATTGTGGAAATGGACTTTACTTCATGAAACTAAATCTGAACTGCCATGTTTATCAAAAACACTTAAAAATATTGGAACAAAAAAGCAATGATTAAAATTTACGTACAAGTAATTAAGTTCTATTAGAATTTTAAATATGGTATCTACCGAAGGAAATCAAACATTCTATCAAGTGATTTTTTTTATTTTACTTATAAAAATTATTTGTTTCACAAAGAATGTATTCATCAATCTGAATTAAGTATCCCATATCGTCTATTATTAATACTAAGAAAGAAATAATTAGTATCAAAATACAAAAAAAAAATTAAATACATAAATATTATTTCTTAATTTGTTCTTCTGTTTTTAAAAAATTACAAAGGTATCTTTTGAATTTCAAAAACTTGTTTCAATTTTATGTCTCATAAACTTTTCAACTGAAAAACATGGAGGTAAAGTAAAAATACCTTCAATTAAACATAATTTGTTTATAAAAATATATGTTTATTTTTTTAAAAAATTTGTTAAAAATATTTTAAAATTTAAAAAGTCATAAAACTTAAGATCTTTTTTGGAGATTTAATATTTTGTTTTAGAATTTTTTAATGTTTTTAATATATAAAGTATTGTGTAAAACTATTTAAAGATAGTCACGTTATTTTATCAATTTTTTCCTATTCATAAGGTTGAAAGTGAAATAAGGTTTTAAATTTTAAAAGGTATTTTTATAGTTTTTAAAAATTAAAAAAAAAATAAATTAAAAAAAGTTAAAACCATCAAATACAATTATATAATTCACCGTCTCAACATACTTTAGCACTTGTTTAAACATCCATCATGGTACTAATTAGCATGCAGAGCAGTTAACTTCTCAATTAGTTATATAATGTTTGAAATGAAGCAGATTTGACAGGTCGACTTGGTTAATTTGCCTTCAAACTATGTGAAAAAGTAGTACTTACAACTCAATATCAATTCCTAATAACATGAATCAGGTAACCTGCTCACCGACTTCAGACGAGTGTTTTCATTTTGTCTCATTACTCTTTGTTCCCTTAATATGCAAAAACATATTCACCACATGTTTTATCATTTAGGTATTTTATTTATGCACATTTATTTGGGCATTCTAAAGTGTAATATAACATTTATTAAAAAGGGAGCATCAAGAAATTTTAGTTATGTTAATTAACTATTGTTACGTTTTTCTAATATCAATATTATGTTGAATAAATATCATGTTAAGCTTGTCATCTCTTATATAGTATGAGAAGGCAAGGTCTCCTTGGAAGATCTAACAAAAGTCTATTATTTGAAAGAAGAATTTTATGGTAAAGTGTGAAAAAACATCGCGCTAAAACAAGAAGTTTTATATCATCAGACAATACCATAATTTTTTAAAAAATAGTAATTTAATAGAACTTGATAAATCATACGACGATTTATGACAATCCCACTACTAGTGTTTTTTTTTTTTTTTTTTTTTTTTTTAAATTCCCTCTACTACAGAATTCCCCTTGTTTGTACGTTAACGTTGCAAAGTTAAAGTTAAAGGTGAAGTTATGGTTGTCGCGTTGACGGTGCAAGGATGCAAACCACTTTTAAGAGGCATCTGAGCCGCTCAATTTCAACGCTGAAATCCATTATTGGACTCTCCTGCAAGACTAAAGGCCTACGATCTGAACCATTCATTGACGCCCATAAAATAATAAATATAGACCTACAAAACAAGGGAGGATCTTTCAAACATTGTCACACGTTTTCTCGGCACCTACAAAGGATACAATCTACCCAAAAAAAAAAATCCAACGATTTGAGCATGTTATAGGAATAAAGGGCAAAGTGCATTTAGAAAAAATCTTTTTTAACTTGAGAACAACATAATACCTTGCCAAAATTTGTGCTCAGCGGTACAAAGCTCCAAGCCTGTATTTAATCTCAATCATACTCCGCAAAGGGGAAAAAGGGAAAATGGAAAAGAATTACGATTTCTCAATGTACATTGTCAGGCAAAAGATTACACGAGGGGACAAACAAACGAAACAATCCCTACCGAAATCGATGATTTACCAACTTGCGGTCAACCATGGAGGCCACGACATACAGCAGGCCGGCAAGGGCAGTGGTTAAATTATAGAGAGAAGTGCTAACAAAACATAAACCAAAACAAGATCTCATCATCTTCCAAAACACCCAACTAGCCAGGCCTGGAGACGAGAAATCATATTTGCCAAAGACGAGCACTCTTTAGACTTGAGCTATTTGCTGTTTTAGTGCCCGCAACATCTTCAACTTTGACTCGCAAATCTGAAGAAATTCAGCCAATACCCTACATTTCCCAGTCACTATTTTCCTCGCGACATCAACATGACTCCACGACTTCAGTGCTTGAGAGATCCGCTCACCGAGGTCGATGTCATTTACAGATGACGCTAGAGTTTCTAGAATCTGGAACACCCATCCAGGGCCCTCCTCTTCTTTCTTCTGAAAAGAGGAGAGAAAAGATTCTAATTTCTCATCCTCTGGTCTGTTAATGATCTCTTTTAGTCCCTTCACAAGATTTTCTAGTGTACTACATAAAGACAGGACCGAATCTCGGGTATGAGATAGAGATGACAGATCTGAAGGCCCAGTTTTCTTCTTCTTTTTGCCAGATGGAAGAGATGAACGGACACAAGCTTGAATCACAAGACCATGCCAAGAAAATGGTTCGGTAACCAACTGCACTAGAATTGGAAAAGTATTCCAAGGAGAGCTAATTGAAGGCCCTATCAAGTTCATCTGTTCCATAATATACTTCTCTAGCAAAGAATTTACAATTTGCCAAGTTTGAGACTGATGTCCATCTCCATACGCCCCACCAAGTTCATGGGAACTCAAGTTCCATGAGTTCAAAAACACAGCAAAGTTTAACCAATCAATCAAGTCTGATCCAAATACCTATAACAAATTCAAATGTTAGTTTTAGATCAAGATAAATTCCAAACATTTAGACTACACAACCTAAAAGAGCTATAAACTCAAGACAACAACTATCTTATCTGTTGCAATTATATCAGAGTCAATTGAATATGTGACGACAAAACCTTGCCCAAAATGCTTATCACCCAATATATGCTAGGTGCAATTTTTTTTTTTTTTGAGCCAATTCACTTGAGCCCAAATCTTGGACGAGAAAGCACGACTGGATAATAGAAACCTGAATTATGTTCCTGAAATGACTATCATGAAATAATGCAACTTGCTTCACAGGAGTGGTTTAAAAAGTAAACAAACTGATGAATACAATAGTTTAACTGTTTATGAAGCCCATGTAAATAAGTTAACGAACTATTTCATCACATGATCGTGGATATGCAGACAATGTTTTGTAAACCAACACACTGATGCACGATAAATTACCAACTCTAAAAGGCTAGTGAATGATGCATGCATTTCGTTAATCAACAGAAAATGAATTCATACCTCAGAAGACCTTAGACCACCAGAGACACCTGAAACAACTTCTATCGCCTCGCTAAAAGAATATCCCAACATTTTTGCATAACGCTCGAGCAAAATCTTCAGTTCTGAGAAAATTTTAGAGCCAGAAATTGAACCATTGACCTCAAAATTCTCTTTGACTGATACGGAAGCACTCTGAATTGACAGGTAAATCATCCGAGGAAGAAGTGATTTCCTCTCAACAGCACTTCGTACATTTGCTTCCCTTTCCCTGGTCTAGTTTTGTGCCACCGGAGAAGAACATTTACGATAAAGAAAGCAAAGGAGAAAGTGTTAAATAAAATAGGAAGCATAACAAGATAAATAAATAACATTGTTGAGCAAAAGAAGATTTTTTTTAAACAAGGTTGTTGGACTACTAAAAAATTAAATGCAAAATACAAGCAGAATATATGGCATACCAAGACTTCTCTAGGACAATACGAAACTCCTTCAAAAGGGCCTGAAATGAGAAGAATTTCACTTAAATTATCACGTAAAGCCCATAAAATCTGCAAAAAGAAAATGAAGTAAAAATTCTCCTTTACAGTTCAGAGGCAATTAACATTGGAGACAAAGAGCATGTATTATTGACCTAAAAGATAATTTCTTTCTGAACTTGGGGTCCACCACGGCCGTGACTGCATATCTTCATTGAAGGTCAAAGATTTAGATCCAATCTCATTAGAGAGTTCAAGGAAGTGAATCCCACATTTCAAGCTTTCAAGGATGGCCTAAGGAGAAGATATCAAAATGGCGTTTACAATATGAGGTCATAACAGTATAACACAAGGAGTGTAATGCTTAAGTTGCAAACAAATTACCTCTTCTTCTTCAATTTTATCTGCATTCTGCTTTAGCCGCAGAAGGGGCGCTTCAACCCTTGCAACTAAGTACTGATACGAATGTTGAAGCCGTTCTTTGAACTGAACAAATTCAATCACCTGTAATATAAAAACATATAAATCCCATGGTTTCCATAGGACCATAGTCGCAATATCCTTGTATTATACCAACAACAGAATATCCAAATTTGTATCTCTTGAAATATTATGCATTTACATTTCAGTAGTAATACTAGACTGCTTCAAACTAATGAATCCTTTCATATTTGGCATATTTTGAAATTCAGAAGGACAAATTAAAATAAATCCTAAAAATCATATGTTAACATAGTTGCTTGGCAAATAACATGAGGCCTTAAAAACGCACAAACAAAATAGAAATCTTATATACCTTTGAGTAATTTCTATGGCGATACGCAAGAAATGTCAGATCTGCAGATTCCCTGAAGTGGTCGTCCATAAACTTAAGGTAATCTTGTAGCAGATTATTTAAATCCATCCACAGTGGAGAAACCAGCATCTGGGGTAAAATGTGGTGCGAAACAGTTTCCATCAGGATATTTTTGACATCCAGCGATTTAAACCTAACAGAAAAAGAAAATATGGCTCCTCTTACACTTAAAAGTTTAAGACACAGCATAACAATTACCAAAATGCTACATAACCAATAAAATTACCATTGATGTGCTAATGAAAGGGCACCCCAGTGAGAATACAAATGCAGCAGTAAGATCTTGTACTGCGATACATGTCTGCAAAATATAATCAGATAGTCAAGTTTAAGGCGAATTCAACTAGCAACAGTCAAAGGTAGCAAAGCAAAAACAAGTCCTCACCTTCGAATATTTAAGCCAAACTCCAGGACCATAATTGCCTCAGTAAGATAGCCAACATGCCTAGTGCGCCAGAATAACTATAAAAGCTCTATATGAGACCAGCTTTAAAACTAGAAGCATCTAAACCATCTAAACTTATAAGTTCTTCATAGAAAAATAATATTGTAGATAGTATACCTGAATCAATACGTTGCACAACATTGATAACAGCTCTTCACCATGCAGGCTCTCTTGCGGATCCAAATCCTTTGAAAGTGAAAGGTTTTGACAATAAAGTTCTGCCATTTTAACAGCACGGACCTCAAGTTCTGCAAAAGAATAAACTAAAAGTCAAAATTAAATAGGCAAATAAATATCATCGCTCACTGTAAAACATTTTACAATACCAGAAACAACAGATATATAAATAATTCACAATAAAATTGACAAACTCTCCAAAGACGTATATTAAATGTGCCAAAGCATATTAGTAACAAAATCTCAAGACCAGCCACTAGGTTTTATCCCAATGTTTGTCCATTGATCCGATGGGATGTTGCCACATGCAAGGCTAGCATATAATCTCCAAATGGATTCCACCATATAATTAAAGCGGACAAATAAAGAAAGATGTAAAACCAATTCTTGCATGTTTCCACAACCCACCCGAGATAGGAAGCTCAAACACGTTTCCCATCAATTCTTGAATTTTTAAGAATGTAATTGACTGTCCAAGCACTTTTGTTGGAACTGTAGAAACGCACTCGTAAGCTTTTTCTAACTTGTCGATGAATTCTATCTTCTTCTCTGGGCTTAAGACATCAAGAAACATTTCAACATCTAAAGTGGAGCAGGCCAAATGACCAAACCTGAGTTCATAAAATAAAAAATGTCACATGCCAGCATAGTGGAGGAAAAAAAATATCAATATATTCATATACAGCAGAAAATTGTATGAATGTCGTCCAGACTATAGTTTGAAACAGCTGGCTAGAACTTCTAGAACCTTCAAGAAGATGTCATACAGCAGATAAGGTAGACTGTAGACAGATGATAACTGTGTTTTTTTTTTTACAGAAGAGAGATGATAAGAGTTGGACTTATCTAGTGACAAGTTAAAATAAGATTGTATGCAAACTCATTGAGAATTATAAACAAGATGTGAAATTTATTTAGTACCTAACAAAATATTGCATCAACGACTCCATTGACTTGTCATCATTGCCCTTTCCATGCAAGTGCTTCCTCCTTTCAATTTCAATATTTGCCAAGTACGGACACCTTATAAAATTCTTATCAGTATCTTCCTGTAGCTTTTGCACAAAAGCTGAAGCATTTGATATCCGAGAATCAAACTGCACATTCAACTTGCAAAAGTAAATATACAACTATAACATCATAATTTTTTGCTAGGAAAAAGAAAAAGGGACTAAAAGAGCAAGGAAAGCAAAACTATCAATTAACATCCACTATGTGTGAAATACGCACCACTTCATCCGTCAAGTGTGAAATCTTGTAATCAACAGATTTTGAACGATTAATGGGATCATTCAAGGCCCTATTAGACCAGTACCTGTCATCTTCCAGCAAGCAGCCAAGATAATCTAGGAAACACTCCCAATCATCAGGGCTGCCCAATGAGGGGAAAAATGAGTGATAAAAATGGAAAATAACAAAAGTAAAGAGCATAAGAAGCAGTTATAAATAACAATGATAGCATTAAACTCTAGGCCTAAGGCTAAAATGACAACTATTTCACCCTTCTACCAAATCAAAGTTCATTATTTTCAATAAATAGTCTATGGAAATCAAAGGCAAAGCGTAATAACACTGCACTAAGGAGCATATTATTCAACAAATGAACAAGAAGAAAAAAGGAACTAGATAGGAAAAATAATAAAGGGGCATGAAAAGACAAAAGGGACACTGATGTTCATGCTTAAAATCAACATGATTAACAAAAGCATTGGCCATCTAGTAGCTAGTAAAGAACAGCCATCAATTGTCAAGGAATAATTGTAAGCCAATTGCTCCCATGGCTAAAAAGAAAAAAGAAAGAAGAGTTTCCACACACATATCCGAGTTCTTTTGTTTTTGGAGCGAAAGCCTACCTTAATTCTAAAATTTTCTGAAATACATCAGCAGCCGCACCGTAGTCACCTGCCCGAGCAAGAAGTCTTCCCTGTCAACTTGAAGTCAAATTTCACAATTTGATAAGGCTAGCAAATAAGATTTTTAAGTATTAAAAACCCACTTCGGCAATTTTAAAAAAGACCTTCATAAGGTAGAGAAAATTAGAACCAATATTTATCTATGTGAGTGGTGACGAGCCAACACTATGTTTGCAAAACAAAGGTACCAGTAAGAGATCTAAATAAGAGATATATGCGTCCTTTGAATCAAAAGCAAGTTAGTTATTGGAAGAATCAGCGTTTTGTCCCATAAATCAGCAAACCGCTATAGACAAGTTGATCTGAGAAAGAGAAGCTAAATTCATATAACAATGTATAAATGCTGAAACATGAAATGTCTGCAAAGAAGTAATAATATTGATGTTTTAAATTGTTAAATCCTCCCAAAATACCTGTATTCGTAGCTTGTCAACTTCAATCACTAGCAGTGATCCTAACTTCCCAGAGAGAATTTCCAAAGCATCACCATACTTTGCTTGTCGCTCCAATACAGAGATATAAACCACAAGAGCTATGGTAATTCCAGCTTTTAGTATGGGAATAAACAACACATGATAATACTACAGAAACAAGCTCTTGTCAATATCATGAATACCTTCAGGCTCGTGCAAACCATGGGAGGCCACATGCTTCCTAAGTAAACCTTCAGCTAAGACCAAGAGCTTCTCTTCCCCATTTCCACAAAGCACCTTATGAAAGTTCAACCAAAATAAGTTGAAAGAACGGCCTTAAAATAAATTAAAACAGAAACTAACAGTACGAAAGCTTAACAAAGATATTTCCATTTGGAAAGTTTCATCTTAGTAGTATTTGTTTTCCCTGGAAATTGTCAAGACTCATCAAAATCATTCTAGGTCAGAAGCATACATTGACAGGGCAGGGGACTCAAATATACGTTTGTCAGGGGCTCCAGCCTCCAGTTTGTAATTCAAGGGCGCTCAGAAGGTTCAGGGAATTTTTGGGATTTGAAAAATTAAAAAACTCCAACTCAAATATCTTTCAAAACGGCAGACACGTGTTAGAACCAACCAAACAAGATCTTCATGCTACCTTAAACCATCTGATAGATAAGGCTTCTACACTTAGGCTGATATTGAACGACAGTTATATGAACAGTCACAGAGCCAATTGAACTTAACCGCATGTCAAACTCTTTTAATCCAAACTAGGGGGCACTACACTACAACACTTAGCTGACGCTCAAAAGCAAAACTAAGCACCACTGACAAGTCACGAGCACATAAATGAGAAACTAAAACTACAACCACATTCAGATCAAATATTATATAGTTAAGAAAAAAATGTGTTAACTTGTATACACAAATTTTGCACTGTCTCACTTTCTCATTTATTTTTTAATTCTTCCTTTTTCCTGGGGCGAGGTCATCTGATACTAACTAATGTCACTTCGGTAACCAGAATTTGGAATAAACGGAATAACCAAGTCCTAACAAATTTGAAGGGAACAAAGAAAGTTGGAGGAACCTGTAACTGGATGCTACAAACCGCCCAAAGCAAAGATCTCTCCTCACCAGCAAGTTTGTACATCTTGATAGCTGTCTGCAATTAAAGTTAAGGAAAACAACTATACATCAGCAAACAGAAAGAGAACACAACGCGGAAATCTAGAAAAGAGTGGCACAAAAATAGACATGAATTCAAAACACATCAACCACCACTAGAAAACTTGGTAAACACAAGGACACCCACCAACCTGTTGTTGCTTAACAAACGAGTACTCCCGAACATAGCAGTTAAAAAGACCCATCATCAGCTCCAAATTGTTCGGAAACTTCCCGCATGCGTATTCGTAACAGCTAGTAGCCATATCCACTGATTACAAGAGAATCACAAAGACAACATAAAATTATGCCAAACCCATTTCTATAAAACATAATTCTAAGCAATAAGAGTCGGACTGACGGTGATCGAGCCGTTGGAAAACAATCTGCAGGGTGCTAAGAGTGAGGTCATCCATTAATACGGAGTAGTTATTATGCAAAAGCTCTTTGGCATTTAAGCAAACGGATAATGCTTCTTCAGCTTTCCCCATTCTTTCCAAGATTAGAGCTTTAAGTGCCTACAAAAAAAAGAAAAAAAAAACTATATAAACATTCTCATTCCATCATAAATGCATTAAACGAATGAAAACTTGCGTAAGAATCTAGCAAATAATTAACAACAAAATCCATGAATAACAAACAAATTCTTTAGACCTTATATGATTAACAAAAGCAGCGCTAGCTCTAATAGCTCCATCTCAACGACGTCGTTTTGACGAATCTTTGGACAAAATTACTCCAAATTGTTGGATGTAGACAACCAGAAAAAGAAAAATTCCCCAATCTCTCAGTAGTGGATAAACCATAACCAAGAAAAAAATAAGAACAACGAATTGCGGAGATTTGGAGTACAACTAACTAAGATAGGAAAAGTAGCAAGTACCAGAGCATAAGGAGAGTTAGGGTTCTTAGCGAGGAGAGAGGTGACGATCTTGAGGCCGTTCTTGAACTGCCGAGAATCGATGGCGTCCCAAATGGGCCGGACGCGGCGTTCCGGCAGGCCACCAGCTAGGCCGAACTTGGACGCCATGAAAGAAGAAGGCTTGGAGTTTTTTTTTCCTTCCTCGGCAAATGAAAACCAAGGGAAATGTTACCGTTGCTTACGAAACGAGGGAGGGAGAGTGGGAGAGAGTTTGGATTGTTGGACTGGGAAAGGGGAAAAACCTAATGCGATGCGAGCGTTCGTATGCTACTTGAATCTGAATATCGGTTTTACCTTGTTACGCCTGCACCTTGTCAGATAAGCGGTGTTTGGTAATTCTCTTCTCTAATTGCTCCGTGGGTCCCAAACTATTAAAAAGATAATTTATAAGCCTTTTTTTTTTTTAGCTCAAACGGCCCGAACTCAAAAAATATATATAAAAGGTTAAACTTACCTGATGTCCGTTAATTTTTCTTTATTTTTTCCGTCACGTGGTTGTCAAGCGATCATCATTTAACTCTGGCCTGAAACTACCAAACATTCACCCTATTCTTGCCACCCTTTTAATCTCCACTGCCAGACCCCATAAATTTAGAAATTCAGACCAAAACCAAATAACAAAATCAAAAATACTCTAGTGAGCTTTCTCCCTGCTACCCCTTCCTTTGATCTTTCCTGCCCACCTTTATCGCAAGCCACCACAAGCTTCATCGACGAGAAATATTCATACCAACAATAATTATTCAAACCATACCAATCAAAAATTCAATTCCACAACATTCTCATGCAAAAAATAATAATAATCAAAATCAAATCAAAGCATCAAAGCAAACATTTAAAAAAAATCAAAGCAAACAAATATAAGAGGATTGATTCAATTTCACCATCACTATCGGCCATCTTCGGCCTACCTAAATCACAAGTGGTTTGGGGCTCGACAAAGAGGATCATGATGGAAGGGATCTTGATGGAGCTCTGCTAGGTTTCTAGTTGAGGCAGCAGTGGTGACTTGAGGCGGCTATGAGCAACGGTGGGTTGGCAGCAAAAATACCTCTAATATTGGGTCTTGCGCTTGGCATGCGAACGAGAAAATGGGGGAAAATTAAAGGATGTCAGGTAAGTTAGTTCTTTTACAATTCATTTGGGTAGTATGTTTAAAAAACAAGTTCAGTTTGTTACAGTGTAAAGCTCTCACGTGCTACATTGTTTATGTTCTAACTTCAAACTCCAACTAATTTTCCAAAATGAACCCTTACACTTTTTTTTTAGTTTAGGGTCGTTTAAGCTATAAAAAAGAGAATGGGAACTAGTGAGTCACTTTTTAATAGTTCAGGAACCAACAAAGCAACTTGCTCAAAATATAAAAATAACTCTGGTATTTTTTTCTATAAAAATTGTACCATATAATATTTTTACGAAACTATTCAACGCAAATAACACTATTTACAATAGTAAAAAAATATTATATTTTAAATTATTTATTGTAGTATTCCAATTATACCCATGGATTTTCTTTTTTTTTTTTTCTCTCTCTTTTTTCCCTCCTCTTTTTTTCTTCTCCTTAGAGATGTAAGAACAAGTCGGTCCATTCTCATTAGGCCCACGCGGGCCATGGGCTGTACTAGCCTAGCCCATAATTTTTGTGGGCCAGGACTGGTGCACCAAATAAGAATTACCTTTGCCTAGCCCATTCCACGGGCCAATTTTATATGGGGTAGGCTGGACCATGCTACGGGCCTTGAATGGGCTAGCCCATCTAAGAGTTAGGATGGGTAGACTCATCTTGGTCCATTATAGGTTTAGATGGGTCAGCCTAAAGCATGCATTTTTTATTTTTTATTTTTTATTTTCATTTTTAAGTTTTTAAACAAGTTAACAAATATAAAAATTTGAATGATCAATGGAAATATAAAAAAGAGATATTTTATTTACGATTGTCTCATTAAAAGCCTTTCAAAGGAAAATCTAATGGGGCAAAATATTGGTAAGGAAAATGAATACAATCATGACAATTATACATTAGACATTTACAAAATTACTAAACAAAAAAAAAGAAGCTTGCCATGATGTGATTGTGTGAGACCATACTCTGCCATGTTTACCCGTAAATGAACATAGAAAAATATATATATTTAAATAAAATTGGGCCATAATAGGTTTTCGGTGGACTGACCCATTATTGGCTTATATGGGCCTTACACGGGCCGGGATGGGCTGGCTCATTATGGGACTAGATGTGTTGGCCTTGCTCAACCCAAGCTTAGCCTAGCCCACAATTTTTCATGGACCGTGCCGAGCCGTCCCATGGGCTGATAAATATTGGCCCAACTCAGCTCAACCCATCAATATTTAGGGGCTAGGCCGTACCTTAAACAATGACGAAGCCAACTAAGGCCCTAAGACCCGCCCCCTTCCCCTGGCAGGCCCAATTGTTTTACTAAATTCTTAAAATTACTGTTTTACCCCACATTTGTCTAATGTTTAACCCCTTGATATATATATATATATATTATATTTCCTAATGCCACCTATAATATTTTAAACTTTTCTTTATATCCTTAGTTTGACCTAAAATTTATCACCTTTTCCTTTAAAAGATTGTAATTTTAAATTTTTTATGTAGTATTTTAAAAAGTTTTATTTATACTATTGATTTTTTTGCTTCTAAATATATCATATTACTTCATATATAAATATTTATTTAACTTAAATCCATTCTTTTAAATTTAAGAACTCAATAATCCAAAACTAGGATACAATCCTAGGTAAGTATTATATTTATGACTATGAGATTTTTTATATTTATTGCACTATTAATTTATTATAAAATTTTAACTTTAATTAAGCCCCCAATTAATTTTCTAGCTTCTCAGTGTAAGGAAATTTATGTTTGACAGCTTTTATGTATAGTTAAGACTTTTTAACTGTCTATTATTATTATTTATTTATTCAAGTTATCTTTCACATTTGTTAAAGTGAGAATGTACTTTTGGTCCTCACTTCAAAGGATGGCAAATGTCATTTGCATCTTTTTTGCTCTCTTTTTTCATTTCTTTCTTTTTCCTTCAACCTTTTTTCCCTTTCTCTTTATATAATTTGATATTCTCCCTCTATTTTCTTTTCTTAATATTTTTTCCTTTGAACTTATCACTATTTTTATTTTTTTATTTTTCTTCATAAGATGGCCATTATTGGTTCATGCTTCTTCTTTTCCTTGCGCCAATTTTTTAAAAGGTGTTTGGTAAATATAGTTTAAACTACTTTATCAGTTATAACAGTATAAAACTTTCATATATTGTAATAATAATAAAAAATATTACAGTAAAAAATTTTCACGTGCTACAATAAAAGCAGTTTTAACCACTCTATTAAACATCCTATTATTTTCTTCTTCTTCTTCTTCTTCTTCTTTTTTTCTCTTAGGCTTTTTCATGATTTTTTTTCTCTATTATCTACCGTCTGTTGCATTTATCTATTATCCACCACATGGTTACATACATACATGCAAATAAAAAATGCACTTTTGGTCCTCGTCTCAGATGGTGTCAAACGTCATTCCATTTTTTCCCTCTGGCTATCAATTACCTTTATGCAAAACATCTTTTTTTATTATTTTATTTTTCCCTTTCTTTTTATATTACTTTACACATGGTGTTTAAAATAATTGTTGAATTAATTGATTTAAACTATTAATAGTATAAAGCTCTCATATATTACAATAACAAAACTAAAGTATAAAGTTCTTATATGTTATATGTTACGATTTTTAAATCTAAACTAAATAGTTTAAACTACTGTTTCAAATACCATATACATCTCACATTTCTATTTTCTTTTTTAAGATGGGTTTGTTGAATTCTTTTTTATTTTTTTTTATCAGTCTATTTTTTTTTTTATTTTTTGCACTTAAGATGCGTTGTTATTGGGCTATGCTTCTTCTTTTCTTCTTCTTGTCTTCTATTTATCACTTCTATGGTATTTTTTTAATTGTACTAATGTTATGAAAAAGTTTAAAAAATACCACTTTAAAAGAATATAAAGACGTAATAGATCACAAATATTTTAGGTATGGATTAGGTAAACTTGTATTATCTAAAAGCATTTTAGCCTTTTTAGATAGAAAAAATAGTATAAATCAAGAGAAAAAAAAAATAATAACGGTAAAAAAGTAATATACCACTTAATTTACTTTTAAAAAATTATATTAGCATTTCTTTCGTGATAGTTTCTCCCTAAATACTTCTTTTGGTCTAATTATATATAAAGGGTGTTTGAAAAATGTAGTTTGAACTAAAACTTTTAAATTGAAAACTGTAACATGTGAGTGCTTTAATCTGTAGCTCATTTTTCCCCGATCATTATAACATGTAGAAGCTTTATAGATTTTGCCAAACACTACATTAATACTTATTTCAAATATTTTCCCCTCGTTTTGCTCTTATTAAAATAATTTATCCCTACTTAATTTTTTGGACTAATTTTATAAATTCTCTAGGAATTATATAACTTATATATCAACATATTACTTTATACTTTACATTACCAGTTCAAAAAGGAACTTATTTTCTTTTCGTTACCTTTTTAAATAATTTTTTCAATGAAATTTATTTAAAACATGAAGAAAAATAATCAATATAAACAATGACCGAGAAATACCTATATGCATCACGTTCCATATTATTCATCAACTCTTTGGAACTAACTCTTTCTTACAACATGACTATAGCAACAAGCATAGATATAATGACCTATTTTGGTTAAGAGTTTCTATATATAATATATATATATATATTTTTACAGAACTTTGGCCGAATTATGCAAGTAAAGTAATTAATTCCATATAATGTGTGATATTAAAATTATTTTCTAAGGTACCCTTAATTTAGCACACTAATTAGGTTTTGTTCATTTCAAGTTTCGCATTATCTTAAATTGTGTTTAACAACACAGTAAAATAAGTTTATTGAAATCATAATAATATATAGTTGCAAACCTAACATTTGCAAAGTTGAAACTTCAGACACCTGAAAAAAGAAAAAAATCTAAAAACTCAGTCCCCAAAAAAATCCTCAGGCAAGCCGGATAAACCCAAAATTAAACCGAACCAAACCCATCACAAAACACGATTTTATCGTGCTACGAAAACCCAACCACCACGGGCCCTTCTTCCTTGAGCGGCTTCTCCAAGGTGGCCCTGTCGTCCCCCTTCTCCCCCACCCTTCACGGCGCGCGATAGCCTTCTCCCCCCTGCATAAACAGAGTGGTCCTCTCACTTTCTCACTCTTCTCAAACAAAACACCCCCTAAAATGTCAAACAAAAACCCCTTCATAACATAATTCTCTTCTTCTTCTTCTTCTTGTAAAGTTTTGATTTCTAAATTTTTTGTAGTTGTTGTTGTCGTTTGGTGTAATCAGAAAGATGATGGATTCAGAGAACCAGGGCTTTCAAGAAGCCCACCTCTACGCCTCCAAAGACGGAATGGAAAGCCTCGTCCTTGACGACCCTCTAAACGACGACAAATCTCACTCCAATTACCGCAGCGCCATGTCGTCTCTCTCCGACCACCACCCTCTCTCCTCCTCGTCCGCTCCCGTCATCGCGACCCCGGCCGACTCCGATCCCCTGCTTGCTCCCCCGCCGTACCGAGATTTACACATTACCGGCGGTGGCGCCGCCGCCGATAGCTCCTATCTCGATCCTCCGTCTTACGCCGACGTGATTTTCAGCCCCTTCGATGCCGATACCGCTGGAGAATTCAACGGCGTCGAAAGCCCCTGCCGGAGACCGGACAATTCGCCGTCGTTCTCCAGATCGTCGTCTTCGGGCTCGGAGTACATCAAGATCACGGTGTCGAACCCTCAGAAGGAGCAGGAGACATCGAATTCGCTTGTCCCTGGGGGGAATGCCTACGTCACTTACCTGGTCGCGACGAGGACGAACGTTCCGGAGTTTGGCGGATCGGAGTTCAGCGTCCGGAGAAGGTTCCGCGACGTGGTGACGCTGTCGGACCGGCTGGCGGAGTCGTACCGGGGATTCTTTGTGCCGCCGAGGCCGGACAAGAACGTGGTGGAGAGCCAGGTGATGCAGAAGCAGGAGTTCGTGGAGCAGAGGAGGGTGGCGCTGGAGAAGTACCTGCGGAGGCTGGCGGATCACCCGGTGATCAGGAAGAGCGACGAGTTTAAGGTGTTCCTGCAGGCCCAGGGAAAGAACCCCCTGCCGACGACCACTGATGTGGCGTCGAGGATGCTTGACGGTGCGGTGAAGCTGCCGAAGCAGCTGTTCAGTGAGAGTGCGGTGGTGGCGCCGCACGAGGTGGTTCAGCCTGCTAAAGGAGGGCTGGATTTGCTGAGGCTGTTCAAGGAGCTGAGGCAGTCGATGGCCAACGACTGGGGCGGCTCGAAGCCGCCGTTGGTCGAGGAGGATAAAGAGTTCATGGAGAAGAAGGAGAAGATGCACGAGCTCGAGCAACAACTCAGCAATGCTTCCCAGCAGGTAATTGATCATACCTGATAGGAAACTCATCGGTTTTTGCAGCACTTATAATGGCATTTGCAACATGTTATATAATTAATTAGTTGATTTATGTTAATTGAAATATCTTGAATGGTTATTGGTTACTTTTGGTGCTATATCTGAAATCTAGAATGATTTTTGGCTTTTTGGTGATAGGCTGAATCACTAGTCAAAGCCCAACAAGATATGGGAGAGACATTGGGAGAATTAGGGTTGGCATTTATTAAGTTGACCAAATTTGAGAACGATGAGGCTGTTTGTAACGCCCAAAGAGTCCGTGCCGCAGACACGAAGGGTCTGGCAACTGCCGCTGTCAAAGCGAGCAGATTCTACCGGGAATTGAATGCTCAGACTGTCAAACACTTGGTAATTGCAAATCTTTGTCATTAGGCAATGTTGCAATACATAGATAACGCATTATGCTGTTCACATTTATTGCTGATTCTCTTGAACTAGTTGGAGGCGTTATGATTTTGATAAATGGAAAGCTTGAGAATTGTGTGGCAAGTTAATTCTCAAACTTGGTAACTTGAGCAGGATTCTGTTTGCATTTTTTGCCCTGCCTTTTTCATGATTCTGTTATGTGTATTGCAGGATACGCTCCATGAATATCTCGGGCTAATGTTAGCTGTCAACAGTGCGTTTTCAGATCGCTCGAGCGCTTTACTGACTGTGCAGACTCTTTTATCAGAATTAGCTTCATTGCAGTCGAGGGCTGAAAAGCTTGAAGTGGCATCGTCGAAAATATTTGGTGGCGACAAATCCAGGATTCGCAAACTAGAGGAGTTACAAGAAACCATAAGGGTAACTGAGGATGCCAAAAATGTTGCAATCAGGGAATATGAGCGAATCAAGGTATCACTTCATTCCTTAATGTTTTAAGTGTATCTGACTTGAGGCTAATCTTTTATGGTATTTTGGGTTGTCGGTCCATAACTTAGGTTTTTAAGTATTCCGTATGTGGTATCGTGCTTTTACCTAAGACGCTTGGGGCATGATTACAGAGCCATTAAATGAAGATTGAAGATAATTGATTTTCTTTTGAGCATTTACTTGTTTCTTCGGAAGTGGAATCAGACTTAATCCGGTTCCCATTTTAGTGTTTACCAAACTTAGTAATAGGAAATTTAACAGTTTAATCATCAAAATGTCACTGTGTATTGTTAAATAATTATTGGCTTGAACAAGGGAATATGATTGAATGGGGCATTTATTATGATTAACCGGAAACAATACCATATTGGAATACATATACCAAGGGTGAGTTAGCATTGGATTGGCATTCCCAATTTCAAGTGGGCCCCGATAAGTTACTATTTGTAATTTGTTGGCAAACACTTGAATAGATGGGAAAGGGTAACGCTTATCTCTTTCCCTTTCCCATTCATGTGAGGAAAACACGCCCTTAAATTGACCTTGTGACAAATAACTTGAGTTTGTAAAAGGAAGATTAATCTTAGTCAAACTATGGGTACAACTGCTTGTGCTACGTACCATAATTTTATCTTGCCTTTTACGTGCAATCAATTTTCTATGTAATTAAGCTTTTCCTGTTATTTCCCACTGCTTCGCCTGCTTACCACAAGTTGTCTTTCCTGTGATCCTTCTAGCTCTTTCAACTGATTAAGTTTTCCTGCTTAGTCCTTCAGCCACTTTCTTGGTCTTGTCCTGTCATCTTTTCTTCCCCGCTCATGTGAGACTAGGATTAATCAAGGGTTTGGATACGATGACAGATTGAGGGTTGCATACGGATTTTATGATACTGATTTTAACTTTCTCCACTTGGTCGACTGAGTACCTTCCTTTCATATCTAGCGTAGATAATACTACTGGGATAATATGGCAGTTATGCGTTGGAGGTAAACTATGCGACCTTGACCAAGAGGGCACAAGTAATTGATTGGAAACGACAAAGACGATGCTAGGAATTGATTAGGAGTGACAGCTTAGCGTATAAGTTGGATCTGCATCCATAATGCTCCAATGTTAATCCCATCTTGCCATGTTGGGAATTGGATGATATTCTCAGTTTTTGAGCAAATGAAATTGTTACCTATTGATTGTCGATGGCTGTTATGTTTGTCGATCACCATAGGTTTTCTGACCAATCATAATTACGATTGGTTTTTCAACCAATTATAATGTTGCCATGTGACATTATGGTTCCATGTGAAATTGTGTAGGTGTATGCATTTGACGTTGGAGTGTTTTATTGGTTCAGAATCAGATGGTGGTGTTCGTTTCATTGCTCTAACATTATTGTTTCTCAAAATCCATCTTCTCCCAATTGATGGAGATATAGCTCGTTCTGGTTATATCCCTCGTTGCATTAAGCAACAGTTAACCTTGTACGCCCTCTCTGGCAAAGTCCCGTGGTTGGAAAAATAAGTTAGCTGACGTGAAGAATTAGGTGTCTATATTTCTAGTTACTGTGAGCATTAGCAGGGGCAGAGGGAGCTTGGCCCCCCCGAATTTTTGATAATTTATACTTTTGCCTTTATTTTTGAAAACTTTTCATACGTGCCCCCTCTCATTCACAAAATTTTATATATACCCCTATCATTAACAAATTTTTCTTCTAATTTATTCTTTTAAAAATTATTTTTTATATGTAGCTTATTAATCTTTTGTTTCTAATTTGCCCCCATTTCAATAATGTTTCTCAAATGTGCCTCTATTTAAGTATTTTTTTCTCTTAGGTTTCTAAAATAATACTTTTTTTTAATAAACATGACTTTCATAAATTCATTTTCCTAATTGCCTTACTAAAATAATATTCTTGATTGTGTTTATACTTAAATCTCTTTTCATGCATCTCTTTTGCACTCCCTATATAATTTCTTCTCAGTTTTTCTCTATTAATATCATTTTCTCATAAGTTTTCTACTCTTTTTTTTTTTTTACCAAATTAAACTTAGAAGAGAATAGTGAATCAAGAAAAAAACTAAACTTTAAAGAAAATTTTGTATTTAAGCAGTAAAAAATTCAACAAAATGAATATACATGTCCTTCTAGCTATTTAATAGTATTGAAAGTTGATATATTGATAGTTCTAGCGTTCTTCACATTCTTAGCTTATGCCCCTGGAAAAAAATCCTGGCTAGTGGCTATAATGTTAATCTCTTCCTTTCTCTTCATCCCGTTCTCACAAGTTTTCTGCCCTTTCTAAATTTATCTTCAACACAGGAAAACAATAGGAATGAACTTGAAAGATTCGACAGCGAGAGGCATGCTGACTTTTTGAACATGTTGAAAGGGTTTGTCCTTAATCAGGTATGTCTTGTCTACATCTTACATTCGGTTATCAAGGCAATTTTAAGGGTACTTTGCAGCATATCTTATTCATTCATTCATTCATTTTTTTTCCTTCCCCCTTTTCTAAGTAGCTGCTTTCGACTAACATGTATTCTCAACATAGGCAAGGATTCATATCGGCCGCACAGACCATCATTGTTCATCTGTTTACGTTGTTACGTGTTTTGAGTTCTACCTTTTTCTCAGCTTGTTCACTTATAGTACTCTGATTTTCATTTAGAATGCAACTGAAGTAGCTTCTATAAAATGTGATAATGTCACGTCCACTCTTGTGTTTTTGAAATTTCTTTCTTTACATATTTACCAGGGACAGGAGATTTCTTTTTTTTTTTCCTCCTTTTTTTCAAATAATAATAATAATAATAAGTATTATTGTTATTATTGTACTATAGTTATACATGAATTTCGTTTCCTCATTCAAGTGTTCATCTCAAGTCTTTGTTATATATGAACTGTACAGGTGGGATATGCTGAGAAAATTTCAAATGTGTGGTCAAAGGTCGCAGAGGATACTAGTGCGTATGTATGAGGTAGCAGTTGAAACTCAGAGGATGTAAATTCACTTTCTTCTTTTTATTTTCTTTCAGATTTTTATTGATACCCGCCCTCATTACATCGAAACAATAAACAAAAAAGGCGCCCTTGGTAGTTCTTTGGTTTTCCAAAGGTTATATCTGTTAGAAAAATTGCGGGACTTACAATTGATTCTGTAAATTATAATGCTACTTTCTTGACATTTGAGGTTTTTGCATCTTCAGTTGCTCCCTTTGACTTTGTTAACGAGGGATTGCGGGATTGTAGTAAATTTTAGAAATACCAACTTGAGTTGTTTGATTATTGATGCCATTATATTGGCTCAAAAGTTTGGATTTTTTTTTTAAGGAATATTTAGTTTGTTATAACTTCTGTTAGGATTTACGATTAATTCAATATCTTATTTGATCTCATCAAATATATACCTTATTTTTTATTTTAACCTTCAAGTAGAAAAGAAAAAATTAAAACTAAAAAAAGGAAGAAAACAAATACAAAAAGACATTTTCATTTTTGAAGGTGTTTTATACATTTTTGAATTAAGAAGCTTAGTGTAAATTTTTTAAGTTATTTTATTTTACCGTTTGAGGGTATTTTGTGCAATTTATTAGATATTTTGAGCAATTTATTAGATCAAAATTGAAGATTGATCGAAAAATATATAAATTTGTATACTAAATCTATTTTGAATATAATATAAAAATTAAAAGTATAATATTTGAATAAATTAAAATTAGCTATATAAAAAAGGTAAATAACTTTTCTTTATTTATTTAACTAATTTAATTATGAGTGAAAGATGGGCATTCTCTTAGCTATTTATTACCAGTAAAGTGAATAAATGAGCTCATTAATCTCAATGAAGTTCTCAATTAATCCTAATGAGCTCATTATTAACTCCATTGCTTATTCAACGTGGCGTTATTTAATCCGAAGTTCTAAGATTAGCTGTCGTCTTTTCATTAATATGATTCTTATTTCACCAAGGATTGGATTTTCTTTCCCTTTTCTGTTGAGTAGCTTAATCAAATGGAGCAAATAGTTGATTATATGAAATATTGAGACATTTCCACTCCGTTCGAGCAAAGCCCTAAAAGAAGCTAGTCAAATTTAGATTAGATAGCCAATTTGAATAGCCGTTTTAAATGGGAAACACTAACAATTTAAATTATCTAACTATATATAGCAGAATGAAAGCTTTTTTTTTTTTTTTTATTGTTTTCCAAGTTTGGGTCTTTTTTCCCTCCCCTTTTCAAGTTTCTTGTCGATTTTTTTCCTTTAAAACTTATTTGTTTTGCTCTATCCGTCTTTGTATTGCTTTTCACTCCCCTTTTTTCAGTCCTTGCTTCACTCTTTTTTTTTTTTTGTCTTTTTGACCTAAAATTTTATTTTATTTCATTGTAGTCTTTTCTTTTTTGGCTTTTGTCCTAAAATTTTATACGCTTTTTTTTTTTTTACTTTTTCTTTATTTTTTCTTTCTTTCTTCCCAAAATCATATTTTACAATATGTATCATTGAATTTCCTTTTTATTTTAATTTGTCTTTATTAAAATATTTTTCCTAATATGTCTCCATTAAAATATTTTTTCATCCATCGAAATATTATTGTGTCAAAGTGACCTCCATAGATAATTTATTTACTAATTTTCTCAATTTTTATTTGTCCCCTAAATTCTTGTATAATTAAAAATCTTTTTTTTTTAATTTTACCTACTTAAACATCTTTTTACATTCATATTATATTTATATATATGCGTCTCCTTAATTAGTTTTCTATTTGATCCATTTTCTTCAAAATATATTTTTTCCTCGAGTATGCTCTACTTATCTACGTATAAAACCAGACCAAAACATATATTTTGAATGGATTGTGCATTTTATACATCTACTTTTTTGAAATCATATATTTTCATTTGTGTCTTTAATACAATGTTTTTTCATTTGTGCACCTACTCAAGTCTTTTTGTTAATGTCCTCTAACATATCAATTTTGTGATCCTTATAAATTCTTATCGCTTTTAAACATTTTTTTTTCTTGCAACATTCCCAAATACCATATTATTACTTGTTAGTGTTAGCCATATATTAACAACCACCTAAGACCTTTGTTGCTAAATAAATTAGAAAAATAATAACAAAGTAAACAAAACTTCGATACTCAAATGAAACTCACAAAATTGCTCCCACGTGCATCGCATGTGGCACTCAACTAGTACGAGAGAAAACACTAACATAACCAGTTTGAATTAAAATCTGAATCTCAAACGGTTCAATTCACCAAATATCCTATCTGTCGAAGTCAATACTATATAGCCGGAAATGGATAATAAGTCTACTGAACACGAATGACAGAAAAATAATGCAACGATTTTGTGTATTACAATGAGGAGCGATATCTTAATCCTCGTCTTGTACCACTTCCAAATTATCGTTGTCAAGAGAATTCCTCAAGCAAAAGGAAGATACTCTCGTGTATATATATATATATATATATATATATGTATATATCGTCCCACCACCAACCACCATCCCAAAAAATTGAAACTTTTTTAAGTAATTTACACTCAGTGGTTGGGATAAGTTGGTGGAGGCAAGGGAATTGATTGAATTTGGGGAGGAATGCTGGGATCTCATGCCCATCTAATCAATGGGAATGATGTCTGAATTTTGGACCTTTCTTGAGAGAGAGTGAAGAAGTAATTCGACTTACAGCTGTTAATTCTGTGGGTGCTCATTGAAAAGAAAAACGTTTAAAAACTGTTTCTTTCGGTTGATTGGTTTGATCCTCTCTGCATGGTAGCACCACATATTAAAGGCCTGTTGTAGAGTTGAATGTGTTAAAGTTTTGTGAGTCTTGGATGTGTAAAATTAAGGGGCCTTGTGATTACAGGCGTTTAAATGTGTACTCTTATAGTTGTGTAAAATTGAGTTTCACCTCCGGCTGAAACTTCTCTCTCGTTGTGCTAGGATTTCTCTGTGTATGCCTCCCTCATAGAGCCGAAATCAGACAACGGCGTTTTGCCAACCCTCAGATTCCTAATCCTGGAGATGGAACTCTGAGTTTCATGGTAAAATCTAGAGGTGGGCGTGCCCTCATGGTTGGAGTTCAATTCATGCACCAATATAATGGTACTTCTTCTACAATGGTTCCAGTTCTTTGTGGCTCTACATTTCCCGGCTTCTTTAGTGACATCCCTCGGCTTTTTTTTTTTTTTTTTTTTTTTTTTTTTATGGTCCTGCTCTTGTACTTATGTTTCTTTTTTTGTTTGGCATTACATGGTTACGTCGAATAATCCATCTTGCAACTTTTGTGTTTTGAGATTTTGTTTTTATTTTAAGTTTGTAATAATGAAGGTGGTCTTTCTACTTTTTGAATTTGCTTGTGGTCCGCTGTATATGTGCCTTAGCAGTGTTTTGGTTCCATTGAACTTGTGTTTATGTGGAATTGGTGGTGGCGTAGGTGCTATAGCTTACTAACCCTCAATTGATCAAAGGAAACTATTGATTGTAAAGGTCTTGTCAAAATGAGCTTTATGTGTGCTTGATTATTAATATGCTGAGAAATGTTTCTGTTGTCAAGTCTCGATGTATGGATTTTATTGACAGATTTTGTCTTAATTGAGGGTTTTATCTTGTATATGACAAAGTCTATCATATTGGTATTTGTATCTTTTGTTTAGTTGAATATTATTCCCCTTTAAAAAATTAAAAACAATTTGCCTCAACATCATGCAACAATGAGCATGAACGCTTTAGCCAAACAAGAAATGAAGACCAAGAACCATGATATAGACGACTAAAATTTTATCTTAAGGACCAATTTTTCTGAGTAAAAGTTGAACCAATAATTAACACAGATTATATACCCTCAATCATAATTCATTGCACGGGGATTTTATTTCCTGCACTCTGATTTGTAAACCCAAAATGACACATGAGAGCCATATGGTGTCAACAATTTATGTTGATAAAGGGGAAGTTAGGCTGCTATCGTATCCACAATTTTAAAAAAAAATATGCGCTTCATTGACTTCACATCTGCTTGACTTTAATCGGACGGTTTCGACCATACTCCCATCAAAAAGTAAAATGAAAACATCTTATAGCTGGGTTAAAAACATCTTTCCAACCAACTGAACAACTTTACTATAATGTTTTATCTCATAAAGTTTAAATTGTTATATAGTGTTAGATTTAAACTTTTAGTTTGAACTATATTGCAAAAAAAATTTTATTTTAAGATATTTGTGTAACGACCTAACTTCTTGAACTGTTACTTAACGTTTTTTTAATCTTAACATTTCTTAATAGTTGGCAAAAGCACAATATTTTTTTGTTCTCAAAAGTATTTATAATACTTCTTCTTCTTATTTCACAAATCATATTTAAATATACAACTTTCATTTAGATAAAGTAATTCCAAGATAATTACTTTCACGGGGGAATTATTACCGCAGAGATATTCATACTCTCAACTACGCTGTTGCCATTACAACAGTAAATTTTATTCAGGCGTCTTGGCTGAATTTTCTATAACATGAAATAACTAGATAAACTATTGCTCTGTAAGTCTAAACATAGTCCATAAAATAATTTCTATCATATGCATGATCTATTTATGCTTGTTTATGAACTTTATTTATTTATTGCTTAAACTTTTCTTTGAACTGAGGCCTAAGTGTACGTATCATATGTGCAAGATTCTTGAACCCTGAGATCATAACACTCTTTACTTCAATCTCCTTTTTAGGTCGGAAGTTAGTACAACATTCCTTTACTTTTCATATCTGGTGAATGATTTACCAGTTTGTTATTTGTTATGGTGACACACTATACTTGATGCTTAGATCATAACACTCTTTACTTTAATCTCCTTTTTAGGTCAGAAGTTGGTACAACATTCCTTTACTTTTCATATCTGGTGAATGATTTACCAGTTCGTTATTTGTTATGGTGACACACTATACTTGATGCTTTGATAACTTTAAATAACTGCAAAATAAATGCATTTCATTAAATGAAATATTTAGCGTTTTTGAAAACTTTTTTGTCTATGTTGTAGGTGGAGTTTGAAACTTACTTAAGCATTGTTTTTACGTTCCTACTTCATTCTTTTTCCATTAATTAGTCAGTTTTGTGTCCTATTCAAACGCACTTGACTATTAGCTAACTTTTCTTATTACCGACATACTCGATCGATAATACAATTTAACCATTAATGCCCTGTTTGGCAATTGTGGTTTCCACCACAATCTCAGTTATGAACAGTAAAAAGTTCTCACATGCTACAGTAACAATAAAAAAAATTGATACAGTAAAAAGTTCTCACATGCTCAGTTATTAGCTAACTTTTCTTATTACCGACCTACTCGATCGATAATACAATTTAACCATTAATGCCCTGTTTGGCAATTGTGGTTTCCACCACAATCTCAGTTATGAACAGTAAAAAGTTCTCACATGCTACAGTAACAATAAAAAAATTGATACAGTAAAAAGTTTTCATATGCTACAATAAAAGTGGTTACCACCACTCTTTCAAACACCTACTAAATGTTCGTCTTTTATACTTAGTCTCATTATATAGCAGCTTATTTTTCCTTACTTATTTTGAACATTACTTAGTCACATTTTTCATCTTATTGGATAGTTTTGTTTTTGTGAAAAATCTATTTTACCGAATTTTTTATGACTTTGGACCGTATCTTGAAAAATCTATATAGTTTTGCCCCTAGGACAAAAAATAACCATTTTATACCATTAAATCATTTTTTCTTGGGGATTAAAACTCTCTAAAGTTCTCAGGTTAAAGTCTTTAAGTTTTAAAATGTTTTCTTTTTAATCACAGACGTCAAAATTTTGCGATTAAAACTTGTAAAATTCATATCTTTTAAACTGAGCAGATTTTTCACAAACCGTCCACGATGTTTAGCAATCTCGATGAGTTCTACAACCTTCATGTTTTAACTTTCTTCAAATTCCGATTATACAGTGGAGTTTCTAGCTAGTTTTTAAAATTACACCTTTAAACAATTTTTTTCATTATGGCCCTTTTTGAATTTTTAAAACTTTGCTGACAAAATTTGCTCTTCTCACTATTTCCATTACTTACAGTCTCTTATAGAAAACAAATCATCATCCATTCTCATCAAGAATCCCCTTTTTCTTGAAAACATTTCATGAATTGCACAAAAATCGTGTTTAATAAAACTTTTTTTCCTTTGAAAACCTTTAACCTTTGACCCTATTTGTATCATCACCATCAACACATATCGTAAATCATTATAAAAGTCCTTTATACCAACCATAGTCCATTCTTTAATATAAAAATACAAAAATTTGAATAAAAACATCGAACTTTAAAGAAAAGTTTAGATTTTTACCAAGGTTGTTGTACTAACTTTTGAACTTCCTCAAAGAGAGCTTAATTGGCCAAAACTCGATAGCATAAAACATGGCAAAGTTTCTATCAAAAACCCCACAAGCACACAAGAGAAAACCACAAATTTCACTTGAAAAAGTATGGATTTTACTTGAGAAACTTGTTGAATCTTGATTATACTCCTTGAACTAGCTTTAAAACTTGATTGGAAATGGTGTTTTATTGAGAAATTTTTTGAGAAAGGCTTGGGTATAGGTCCGGTTTTGGCATGGAGGAGATGGAAAATTTTTTTTCCAAGTTTACACAAATAATGACAACCCTTTTTTTTTTTTTTTTTTTTTTTTTTTTTTTTTTTTTGCTTAAAGTCATCACTTAGGGGTCATTTTGAAACTTTGCAAAGTTTGGGGCAAAACTTGAATAAGAATATTGTCACCTTGAGTACTTAGATCCGTGTGTCTCCCATGGGTGGTGTGACCAATTTTCATCCTTTTATGAAAAGTAGGTGGGTCCTAATACCTTTTTATACTATATAAATTTACACTATACAATATTATTCCTACATTACTAGTATAAAACTGTATAAATATATTCTTTACATTGCCTAAATCTACACTGTATAACTTGAAATGTCAAATAGTCTAGTTTTCAACACAGTTGTGTATCTATTTGTGTTTACACAGCTGACTGTAAAATTACAATTTTTTTTATTATTCATTTTTGTGTGTTTTTTTTACATTATATACTAACAACGGTTGGTTTGTACACACTTATCCTTACTAGTCTAATTGCCTAAAATATAGTAAATTCTTACACTGTGTTAGACATGGCATGACTTTCTACTTTACTTAACAAATCTATCCTTCACAAATTTATCACATAAATTATAATTAATATGACATAAAATTTATATTAAGAGTATTTTACAATTTTTTTGAATGTTCAAACTCATAAAATTTGTATATTTACAATACTCTATACTGCTTAAGAAAATTTCATTCATAATGCATATTATCATCATTCATAAATAATTCACTTGTTATCGTAATTATACAAAATACAATTTATTAAAGAAAATTTATTATTTAAAATTGAATTAATTTTGATTTAAACTAATTAATTTTCATGGTCTTTACAATTTAGCACTGTTGCTTTTTGAACTTATTGTACATTTTTGATTTACCCGTTAAATTTTTAATTTTAACAAGTTGCTTTATGAATTTGTTAATATGTAGTAAATCATTCCATTAATAGCAATTTTAATTTTTTTAGACTAAAATTGACATTTGATTTTCACACGTGTCATTAATTAAAAATATACAAATTTTTTCATATAAATGTTAACCCATATAAGTTCAGGGAAAAACTTAACAAAATTAAAATTTTAAAAAACAAATTATGAATATGCAATAAGTTGAAAGAATATCATACCAAATACCCTTTATTTTAAAATTTGTTTTGTATTTATGAAAATATCTTGTTATTAATGATGAAAAGCAACGTTCAAGTCATAAAATGGTTGGTCGTGATTTTTTATTGGCGTGGCCAAGCGTATTTTGAGCAATGGCTGGTAACATATGAGTCAATACGCATATGAATTTGGATCCGGGAGAGACTCCTTTACTTGCTTCCATGGGTTATTGTGGCATCCAAAACGAAAGCGGTGGAAAAAGGACCACGAAACTGAACTCACCGCCATGATAAAAAAGTTACAAATATTGTAGCATATAAAAATTTTATATTATAGTAATTTGTTTTATTTTTATTGTAACATATAAGATTTTTATATTATTTTTAGTTAAAAATTTAGTTAAAATCAACTAATGCTAAACAAGATGAAAGTTCATTGGGTGATTTCACTCGGCCTGTTCCCAAGCATAAACAGGATATAGCTAATCATGCCAAAACGCAGCTGCTGTTTGAGAATGTCTAGTTGTGTCTTCCAACAATACTGCGCAACCGAAAGAGTTTCTCACATATGCACACAGCAACAACATAATTAACGTGTTTGATTTAAGAATAGGAGGTGGACCAGAAAAAAAAAAAAAGGAAAGGGTTGTTACCATTTTGATACTTTGTGTATTAAAGAAACATTATCTTGTTACCTTGTTGTTTGAAAAATATCAAAAAGGTATTTGTAGTTTTCAAAAACATCATTTTGATATTCCGAGTTCGTATTTTTTGGCATCAAATTTGCTTTTTATTTTTTTATTACTGAACCCTAAATTAATTTTGTAAAACTATAATCGAAAATCAAAACAAAATATTAAATAAAACTCATAAAAAAAGCATTTATGTAGATTTATTCTTTTTTTTTTGTATTGTTTGTATTTATTTTCTTTTGTAGTTTTAACAAAATAATTTGAAATTCATTAATAAAAGATAAGTTTGAAATTTGTGTCACAAAACATATATTCAAGGTACCAAAATAATATTTTTAAAAAGCACAGAGTATTATTTTGATATTTTTCAAACAACAAGATAGCAATGTGATTTTACTTAAAATATAAGGTACGAATATAATAATATCAAAAAAAAAAAAAAAACGAGGAGAAAGAAAAAAGGAAAATAAAGAAAGACAAAAAGAAAGAGCATGGTGTTGCACAAAATGGAATAAAAGAATTGTTTATTTTTTTTATCATGAAAAGAGTTGTTTATTCTTTCATGAGGTAAGTGATAAAGCTTGTCAAACTTTAATGGAACTAGAGTTTATTGGTGTAGTATGTTTGATACATAGAGGCTTAAACAGACGGGAAATATTTATGTCTATTCAATTGGAAGAAATATGGTATGAACATGTAGAGGCTCATTTGTTAAGAATTAGACGCCTAATTATAAGCTATTGGGAGCAATAAAAAATGCAAAACAAATGAAAACTAATAAGAAGATGCAAGCTATAATAGTGATTAGAGCTGCGTTGAAGAAATTCATTAAAATAAAAAATTACAACAGAGATCCCATACTTTATAAACTCGACGTATTTTTTAACGTCTTAATTAATCCTAAAAATGTTGTGCACAATGCCTTTATTTCAGAGCAGTAATTAGATTCTATAAGTTTCGTTTAGTAATAAGATTTAAATTGAAATTATTGTAACATATTAGAGAAAATATTGTTGAAAAATGTTGTTAGAACTATAAACAATATTTTCATTTGGAGTTCTAAACTCAAAGAATGTCTATATGTTTATTATTAGGGTGTTTGTAAGAGTAGTTTAAACTATCAGTTTGGGTTTAAAAACTATAACATGTACGAACTTTACATTGTAGCTTTTTACTGTAATACATGAAAGTTTTATACTGCTCACAGTTCAAACTAATAGTTTAAACCATTGTTTCAAACATGTTTACGAGGTGGAACTCATTACATATTTGAACTAATCACCGGTTTCTAACACGTCCAAGTCCCAACCAAGATCTACGCAATTGCTTGTCATGGAAGCCATCTTAATTGCTATTCTTTTGAATTCATTTTTTTTTAGTTTTTTTCATTCCACAGGAAGCAATTAAAATGCAGAGTGGTGCTTTCCATTACATGAGAATGGTCTCGCTCAAGCCCTAAAATTCAAAGTCTCTTCCCTAACTGTGACTTGTAAAAAGTGCACAAAATCAAAGACGCAATGTTATTATCCTAAGATGACCAATTCCAAAACAAAACTCCAAATCCAAAACCATTTGAGACGTTGTTTTGTCTCTCTCTCTCTCTCTCTTTTGGTCTACTTCCAATTCCACGGTTATGCTTTTCCCACCAAATATCAAGCCACAAAATAAATAGATGGATAAAAAAAAGAGCTAAGAGAAACAACAAAAAAAAAAAAGAAAAAGAAAAAGAAAAAAGAAGTATTCAAAGTCAAAGAGAAAACTCAGTTTTATTTGTTTCTTTAATCTTCTTTTCCTCTCTTGTTCCTATCTCTCACCAGTCTCAATCAACTCTTGTCTGCACAGTCTCCGTCTTTATTTGGTCTATGTAGTTTTGTGTCACTCATTTTCTTTTCTTTTCTTTTCTTTTTATTATTCATTTATTTTTCCAAACTTTATTTTACTTTTCTAAATCCCCACAAACCGCGTTTTCCAAGATCTTTCCTCGCTTTTTAATTTGTAAGGACCATTGAATTATAATTGTATTTATTATAATATATATAAGTTTTATATTATAATAATTTATTTATTTATTTATTATAATATTTAAAATTTTATAAAATATTTGATGAAATGATTAAAACTATTTTTTAAAATTATTAGTGTAATAAATTTTTTTATTGTTAGTGGGAATCTTAAATTATTATAATCAAAATTAAGATCAAACGTGTCAAACGGAGGGTTTTATTGTTTACAACTCACATAATGATCTAAACTGCGCTACGCCGAACACCCTATAAAGCCATCTCGGAATCCCATGTTTTCTTCTCTCAAGCGTAGCAGAAACCGATCTTAAATCCTAAGCAGAAAACAAAAAATTTATTAAAAAAATGGCCGAGAATGGGGAAGAGAAATGGTTAGCCGTTGCGCGCCACATTGCGAAAACCCTGGGGAACAACGACGCTATGGCGGACGATATTTTGCAGATATTCTCAAACTTCGACGGGAGATTTTCTCGCGAGAAATTGTCCGAGAGGGTCGTCGGTGAAGACGATCCCAGGGCCTGCGCCCTGCTGGACCACGCAATCAAGTCTCTCGACCGTCGGATTTCCCAGTACGTGGCGGCGGATCGGCCAATCTGGCTCGACTCCGCCGACTCCGCCGCTTTCCTAGACGCCATCGACGAGCTCATCGCCGCCGTCAGGGAGTGGAGCCACTTGGGAGAGGAGAAGAACTTTGGCGCGTGTCTGGCACGCGTCGATGATCTGATGCAGCAGGCCATGTTCCGGTTGGAGGACGAGTTCAGGTCGCTGATGGAGCGCGGCGGTGAGTCGATCGAGCTGAGCCGCGCGTACGGGAACGGAGAGGCGGCCGGGAACTTGTCCGGCGACTCGGATGACGAGGAAGAGGAGGAAGGAGAAGCGGAGGGAGGTGAGGAGAGCCAGATTCCTACGGCTCGGCCGATCGGCGACTACGACATCGTGATCGACGCGCTTCCGTCGGGGACGATCAACGACCTCCACGAGATGGCGAAGCGGATGGTGGCTGCCGGGTTCGGGAAGGAGTGCTCGCACGTGTACAGCAGCTGCCGGAGGGAGTTCCTGGAGGAGAGCCTCTCGAGGTTAGGGTTGAAGAAGCTGAGCATCGAGGACGTTCACAAGATGACGTGGCAGGACCTGGAGGACGAAATCGAGCGGTGGATCAAGGCCGCCAACGTCACGCTTCGGATCCTTTTCCCGAGCGAGCGGCGCCTTGTCGATCGCGTCTTCTTCGGCTTCTCATCGGCCGCTGACCTCTCGTTCATGGAGGTCTGTCGCGGATCCACGATTCAGCTACTGAACTTCGCCGACGCCGTCGCGATAGGATCGCGGTCTCCAGAGCGCCTGTTCAAGATTCTAGACGTGTTCGAGACGCTGAGGGATTTGCTCCCCGAGTTTGAGTCCGTCTTCTCTGATCAGTACTGTATGTTCCTCAGGAACGAAGCGATCACCATCTGGAAGAGGTTAGGGGAAGCAATTAGAGGAATTTTCATGGAATTGGAGAATTTGATCAGTCGCGACCCGGCCAAAGTTCCGGTTCCCGGTGGCGGGGTTCACCCGATCACTCGCTACGTGATGAATTATCTCCGAGCGGCATGCCGGTCGCGGCAGACTCTTGAGCAAGTGTTCGAGGAGAACGCTTCGGCAATTCCTCCCGCGGCAAAGCTCGAAGACCGAACCTCGTCGTCGTCGATGTCGGTTCAGATAGCTTGGATAATGGAGCTTCTGGGGAGCAATCTAGAGGCCAAGTCCAAGACATACAAGGATCCTGCTTTGTGCTCCGTGTTTATGATGAACAACGGAAGATACATTGTTCAGAAGGTGAAAGACAATGAACTGGGATCGCTTTTAGGCGACGATTGGATCCGAAAACACACAGCAAAAGTCCGGCAACTCCACGCGAATTACCAGCGGAGCTCATGGAATAAGGTCTTGGGCCTGCTGAAGGTAGACACCTCAGCGGCTTCTAACGTCGCCGCCGCGAGGTCCATGAAAGACAAGCTCAAGTCTTTCAACCAGAGCTTTGAGGAGATTTGCAAAAGCCAATCTACTTGGGTCATTTTCGACGAGCAGCTGAGAGAGGAATTGAAGATTTCGGTGGCCAAACTTCTGGTGCCCGCCTATCAAAGCTTTATTGGAAGATTCCAGAATATTCCTGAACTGGGGCGGAATGCAGAGAGGCACATCAAGTATGGAGCGGAAGATATAGAAGCTCGGATTAACGACTTGTTTCAGGGAAGTGGAGGAACAACCGGTGGCCGGAGGTAGAGGTAAATCGACTGATGATAGTTTGTAGAAGTCTATGTTCACAACTTTTTTTTTCCTCTTCTTGTATTAATGGTCTAAAATTATTTATGGCCTTTTGTAAGATGTTTGCTTGTGATAAAGTAAACGTTTTTTCTTCTTTGCTCCCACGTTCATGACTGGAAATCATATTAGATGGGTGATTTCATCAATTGAAACGATCGGAATTATTTTTGGAACTAACATGTAATAGAGGATAGTACTTTATGTTTACTTGTGAAAATTATATTGGATTTTGTTGCATTCGAGAAACTGGGACATATATATCTATATATATATATATATATATATATATTTTCCCCCTTTGAACTTCTAGTTAGGATTATTGGAATTTATTTTTTTCTTGGAGCTAATTTAAGTTTAGGTTTGTGCTTTTAGATCTTCAGTAAGATGACATGTTGGTAGATAAAGGGATATTTTGAAATTTGGTTTTATGATGTAATAAGACTCTTGAGGGTTTGACAGAGAAAAGATATAAACAGAGAATTGGTGAGGACCAGATTTGACGCCAATAACGAAGGTTTCTATAGGTAGAGATGGTTTAGCAGGCAGCTTCTTCGGCAAAGTTCAGTCATGAAGCACAATTCTAAACTAGGGGATGTTTCAAAATGATTCAACTATATTTATGTATTAGTACATTATAAAAAAAATCTCTATGTCTGGCATCACTTATCACTGCACATATGATGAGTAACATTTATAAAAAATAAATCTTCGGATCAGAGACCACTTCCGGAAGATGAAACAGGAGCATTTCCACCTCAGTTACCAAGACACCGTTATTAGTTGTTTCTTTATTTTTGTTAACCGCTTAAATCGACTTTTTATCTTCTTTTCGTTTACCATAAGATTTCAGATTCTGTAAATGTTCAAACTTTACCTCTGTTTTCGATTATTTATCTCTGTACATTCTTGGCGGGCAAGGAGCATATCATGAAACCTTGACGAGAATTCAAATTACGCAGAGCATAAACAGTACGAGTCTCTGTTGGATATTTTCATATTTAGTGTACATTAAATTGAAATCAATGACAGTTATCATTCAATAGGATGAAAAATAGGTTTCCTTGAAGTTTACAGCGAGATACTGGCATATGCTGCTTCAGTGGGATGAATGCCATCCTTGAACCAGAAGGCGAATTACTGTAACCCTGTCCCATAGGATCCCCTGCTGGTGTTTCCAAACTTGTTGCATCACAACATAGTCATATCCCAATCCTATTACATGACTAGTACATATTTATTTGAGAAGAACTAACATAGGATGCTTTTCCATGGTTGATAATATTTATTAGCGATTTAGAGTGTCTGCATAGGCATGTCTGTTGCTGGCAACGTTTCCAGCATCTAGGGCAAGCTGTTTATTTGCAAGTTTATTATTTTTGTTATTATTATTATAGGTTTGAGCGCATGCACGGAGCCATTTAAGGCCTCACTTCAATTTTTTATTTTCAAAATTTTTTTATATATAAATATGTATTGCATTATGTTTATATACATATAGCGCCTATTAAAAATTTAAAAATAAATCTTATATTCCCTTAAAATTTTTGTATAGTTTTTAGTCTTCAGTGATTAAAATTTTGGCTCTGTCACTGTTTTGAACGTCTAAATCCTAATCCTAACCAGTTTTTTCCTGGATGCTCAAACTTTGTAGTAATTTGAATAGTTAGACACCCAATTGGAGGTAGGCCACAACCGCCAGTTCCAACACCCAAGATCGTATTGTTCCTGGAAAAAAAAAAAATAGAAACATGTAGAAATGTTGCACTGAATTGCATTTGAAGGATTACCAAAGGCCAGAAAAATTCTTCTTTTATCTTTAACACCAAAGTTTTGCAGCCTGCTACAGGCTGCAGGAATCTTGGTAACCACTAATGTCGAATTGTTGCCTTTTTTTGGACAAAAAGGGTAGCTTAAAACGGTGTCAGCAGTTCCAGCAGTAACGGAAACCAAAACACCCCCAATTTACGTTCTTTGCCTCTTTTTAGACTTCTTCACTCCATAACTTCTTTTAGTCTGTAACGGTAGCTCTGTTCTCTAAGATGGGGGCCCAGATGCAGCAGCTGTTAGCTCATTGTATTCTGAACCAGCCGAGGCAAAACCAATTCTGGGTGTTTGGAAGGATGGTGAGAACCAGTGGTGGGAACCACTTTTGCTGTAGCATGTGAGAGCTTTATACTGTAACAATTTTTATTTTTATTTTTTTTATTTTTATTTTTATTTTTTTTACTGTAGCATATGAGAGCTTTACACTGAGTTTGCGGTGGGAACCGAGTGGTGAGAACTACTTCCAAACACCCTAACAATTTTTAGGGCTGAACCAGGAATAGCCTTTGGTTTTCGACAGCTCGGGACCTAACCAAACCGATCCTGTTGGTTTTTGAGAAGGGAAACCAAGCGCTGAACCATGTTTTTGTCTCTCGGGTGGGTGAAATACTCTGATTCCTAGCAAATTCCTGATGAAGTCAGGACAATCTTACCAATAAACCTGCCTGAAGAAAGGTGATCGAGAAAATCTTGGCCATATAACACTGAATTCACATAGTTATGTGGACCCAGAGATAGCCGCAATTGACAAGTTCAAACGACTTTTTCAAATCAGAGCACAATAGGATAAACTGTTGAATACGCTTCGACTTCTTGAGTTGAAAGAAAAGTATCAGAGGCGCACTAATTTGACACGAGACGCTCTTAGATTGCCAAGTTTTTAGTAAAAAAATACTTAAGCCACTAGATATTCTTCTAAATTTGAAGTAGATGTAAAATCCAATTCTCCCTTTGGTTTTTTTGGTTATGCCAGATATGAATTTGGTCTACAACTCTCACAAATTTGGATGCCCACATAAAATAAAGTCTCATTGGTGGTTTGCCTTGTATGATTGCCATAGTATATCAACTTTCTTGTATCTTCAACCTGAAGAACATCGCAGTAATATTATTGTGGCTCTGAAAAATCGGGGTAACTGGTACATTATGCAAGCTGCCACCGAACCATGCCAAACAAGGAAAGCCTGCTACATAGGGTAAGGTGTAAAGTCCTAGACTCAATATTTTAGTATTGTTTTTAAAATAGGCAAAAATGTTTTTGTTTTAAAAAATCAAAATATTTTAAAAATTGTGTTGAGAGTGTTTTAAAATTTTTGTTTCAAAAAACATGCGAAAATATTTTTAAAATTTATGAGAACAAAATCAGACAGGAGACTAGTAATCTAAAAAACAGGAGTAGTAACTGCTAACAAGTAGACTACTTTATTATTTTCTCAACCAAAAGAAAAAAACAACTTTATTGAGAATGCTTTTTTTTTTTTTTTATTAAAAAAAAGTTTATTGAGAAAGTTTTACCAAATGTATTCTATAAGAAAAGGACATCATTAGATCTTGATCAACTCAAATGCCTCACGTAAACAAAGTGGAGTTATATACTACTCGTGACAATAGATCAAGTAGTCAACTAGTCATTTGGGGTACGTTTGGCAGCTCCATTCTCGCAACATACTTAAAATTGCTACAGTATAAAAGCTCTTATATACTATAACGTAAAACAAAAGTGGGATGCAATTTTAATTTTCACATACCATAGTAAAATGGTTTTAATTTTTAATTTTAATTATGTTACTAAACACACTCTTAGACGCAGAAAAGAAGCATGGTTAGATTAAATTATTGTAATTTTCATATTTGGTGTATTCAGTTGGGTGAAGTATACACGAAATAATTTATCTTCTAGAGAATTGTGGATTACTAATATCAAAGTTCAATGATAGTGTAGCACACTTTTACACGAGTTTTTTTTTTTTTTTTTTTAACAAAGTAATCAAATTTACACTAAGCGCACAAGATAGTGTCAAATACAATAATCTATCAAAGCAATATGATCCGATTGAATCCATAGAGTTATATCACCACACTTCAGTAATGCCTATTTACATTACGTACGTGCGAGAATGATTGCTAAAAAACTTTGGAAGGACTTCTTTTTCCAGGTATTTAGCAAGGTGCTTATAAGTTGCTTCGCTTGGATGTATGCTGTCCCAGAACACGTACTCTGAAGCGTCATCACATGTTGGCGTCAGCAAATTACAAGTAGGTCCCACTTCCACGAATCCGGTCCCACAGCACCCTCTCTTCGTTTCTACAAAACCTGTAGCGCACGTCAAAAAAAACAATCAATGTGACAACATGCAAGCTCTGTAGCGAGGCACCAATGGTATTAAATATTATACATTAATAAAAGATGGATGTACAATGTAAAACTCACAAAGCTCATCTTGTATTAACTTGTAGTGTTTTTAAGTATTTTTTAATAATATATTGAATAATATTTAATATCACATACTAATAAAATATAAGTCTCATAGCATACGACCATAAATAAGATATGTTTTATTACTTGTGGTGTCTAAAGCATTTTTCCAATTAGATGTGGTAATCCTTATAAGAATGTAAAGTGTGAAGTGTTATTATTTTCTTGTGGGTAAGAATAATTAATTAAATTGTTGGATTAATTGAAAGATCTGGTTATTAATATTTATCAAATTTAATTAAATTTAGGTTAATTAAATTTTACTAAAGATAAAAAGTAAATAATGAACACAAACAATTGTTAGGGCCACGTCCAGCTATTGAATAATATATTAAGATAGAAAACGATTGAACTTGTACAACGTCAAAACTCCCTCTTTGTGCAATGATTTTGCTCTAAAAACCTCCGTGTAAACCAAGCTCTTTAGATATGTGTTAAACACTTTAGAGAGTGAGGTTTATATAAAGCTCATTTCAGAATCTCAAAAGAACTTCCAAGTCATTACCTGAAGTCACGACTTCGAAACAGTCTCATCTAATAAAAACTAAATTCGATTTTCTCTAATGTATCTAGACGATTTCTATTGTGATTATGGATCTAAATCTTCAAAAAAAAAAAAAAAAAAAAAAAAACATTCATAAATCATCCTTGAAGAAAATCACAATCTCCTCCTTTTAAAAAAACTGAAAAACAATTCTTTTTAAAATTTTTAGATTTAGTTCAATTTTAACTAGGATTTTCTCTTTAAATCTTTATCCTTATTTCCTGTTTGAATTATAATTAGACTGCTTATCTCTGATTTGAACAGTTTTGCAAATTAGATTCTCCGAGATACCACGTAGAGCCCTTTTCATTTGAATTTGAATTTGAATTCGAATTCCTGGATAACTTTTGTCAAAATCTTTGCCAACAAAAACATTTTAATAAAAGTTTGAATTTTATGATTAATAGGGTGTTTGGCATGGTGGTAGCATACGAGAGCTTTACACTGTAGCGATTTTTTTATTTTTATTATAACATGTAAGAAGAGCTTTACATTATTTGTAACTGATAAACTGATTTATACCACTTTTAAACACAGTTTGATTTTTATGACTAAAAACACTCATAAACTATACCGTTAGATGATTATCCCGACACCATAAAAAAACCAGTTCCTATCATATGGGAATCCAGATTGACATTTGAAAAACATATAAAGTTTTATAAAGAACTTTATACTTACCATATTTCTCTGGACGATTGATCATGTCGATCAGGGGTTTGAATATATCGGCATAGACAATTTTGCTCCCTGGAAGCAGTGCCTGTATTCTGGGTAGAAGCCTTGCAAGCTTGCGATTGTACATTTGTGCGTCTGAATTCTCCTCCACTATGCAGCTCCGATCCTCTAGACTCATTTGCTTTGCAGTTATTTGAATGGGCAAACATCCGATTGGAGGAAGCCCTGATATGGCTATTTTTCGGCATCCATGATCATACAAGTCCTGTACTTGAAATTTTGAACACCAACTTTTAATCATGTGAAAAGTAAGTACCTGACATTGTTACCCCTTTTGTGGATAAAAAATATCATATCAATATAGTTAGTATTATATGATTAGTATCTATATACTAAGTTATAATTAAAGTATAAAATAGTAATTTTAAATGGAATAAAGCTATCAAATCATGTGTCTCTTATCACATGACTTGGCACTCAACGCGGCTGCTGCCAGCTACCAAGTCTTGTGGTTTTATCAAATCATATAATTCTAAGATCAGCCTATAACATTTGAAAAAAATGTGATATTAACAAATATTCTCTGTCACAAAAATCTTCAAAAGATCAGACAATGAGCAGCTTCAGATCGGAAACCTCTATAATTAGATGTATGATCACGAAAAAGGAGAGAGAGATGAGAGGGGAAAAAAATTCACCTTAACAAAAGTTGCAAGTCTCTTCTGCAGAAAATCTTGGTAGCCACTAATGTTGAACTGTATCTTCCTTGTGGGTATGTCGTAGTAATTAAAACCAAAGTCGTTAGTGCCAGCACTGATCACTATGACCAAAGCCCCACTAACTGTCTTTTTGGCCTTCTTTTCCCCTACGACTCTCTGAAGTCTCACCAAGTATTCCTTGAAGTAGTGTGCTTGCTTCAAAACTGGTATGACCCCAGATGCTACAGTGGTCAACTCGTCGTATCCTGAACCCGCAGACGCGAAGCTGACACCGGTAAGGATGTCCTCATCCGGTAGTTTTGGATGAAGAAAAGGAGGAACGCTGTCGTTTTTGATCCTTAACATTGAGGCTATAAAGTCAGGAACTAGTTTTCCATTAGAAAACCTTCCTGTAGGGACATGACCAGGGAAATCCTTGCCATAAGGGTAATGGTTACCCTTAAACAGTGTGTTAATGCAGTTGTTGTTGCCTGGATCGACCGTCGAATCGCCGAAGATTAGAATAGAGGGGAATTTGCGGGAAGCTGATTTTGCCCTAGAGGCACTACTACTGCAATATGTGCATAAAGTGATGGTCCAAAAGTGCAATAATATGAGGAATATCATGGTGGTGTGCGCCATATTGTTACTTCTTTTTATTTCATGTGTTTGATATTAATTTCATATCTATATGTATATGATTTTCAAGAGGACTTAAAAAAAGATAATAAAAAAAGAGACGTGACGTGGATGCTAAGTTCCTGTTTTTACTTAATACATGAGAAAGGAAGCATATATTGCTTCTTGATCGATTCTTATAAAATATTTTTTTTTCCCTTTTGTTGGAAACTATAAATTTATGGTTTATGAGTTATTTTTAGTAATAATTAAGTTAGTCTGGAGTAGAAATATGTGTGAAATGATTAAGGTAGGAATGTGTTATTTTCATGCTTTGTTTGTGATGTTCTATCGTGTAATTCAGGCGTTTCCTTCCTTAGTTTTAAAGACAAAAAAAGGGGTAGAAATTAAATCTGCAAATAATCCACAAAAGGAGGAAATTCCTAGTATTATATATTGAAATTAACAGAAGAAATTTCTCTCAATACGTTATGTTAATGGGGCTGATATTCGTTATGCATCCCTTAGTCAACAAACAAATGGATCGCAAAACCAGAATATTCGGAAAAGGAAAATCACAAAAATGCTTTCTACAAATTTCAGGGTTGTGGTTTTGTGAGTGAAGTTTTTCTTGAGAAGTTGTTCTGTAAACTTTGTTCAAGGGCTGAATTAACAAGAGAATAGATCGAATTCCCTTTGAGAGGAGTTCACGAGGACGTAGGCATTTTGGCCGAACCTCGCTAAATTCAGTGTTCTTTAATTTTTTTTTTGTTTTGTTCTTGGTTCTTTTCTATCTAAATTGAGATCAAAGAGTGTTGGGGAAATTTCAACAGATTATAAAAAAAAAAATATGGAAGTAAAGGGCCAGTTATGTAAACAAAAAGAGGAGATGTTGGGGAGTTTGGTTATGTTGTTTGAATGTTTAGAAATGTTTTCGTATGTTTTTTCAGGTAAAGATTTTAAAAAATTTTAGCATAATTTTTAAAAAATTCTTATTTTTTAAAACAAAAATATTTTCATCTGTTTTGAAAACATAACCAAACCGTCCTGTTATTTTTTAAAAAGGGTGTTTTGTGGGGGCATTCTAGGTATTTTGGTATTTCTTTAAAGTGTGGCGTAAATTGAAAATTGACCCAATATTTTTCATCATGGACTCTGACATGGACTCTGATGCAAACTCTTCTCAGCCCAAGATTGTTATAATTGATCCAGAATGCTTTCATGGACTCTGCTGTTTGAACTTAGTGCTTGGGCCTCTTAACCTGTCACTTTTATCACGGTTCAAAATTACCAAAGTGACAGGCCGTGACCGGTTAAAAAATACGAAGGTGATCATTTCCTTGATCCTAATTAATGGTGTTAATTAAGAGAAAATCAAGCCTAGAAAACTGCCGTAAAAATTACAGATAAAATTAAGTTGAGAGAAACAGATTTAACAAAAAAGACAAAGGAAGGTCAACACATCTGTAATGATATCAGATTGTTTTAATTTTGATAGGATCTCGGTGCACGAGTGCCGGATCATGGAGGATATCTCGTATTGGAATTGATGCCAGCTCCCATAATTAATCTAGTACAAAAAAGAGTTTCTATATTTTGATACAATTTTTCTACTGATACAAACATGATCATATATATATGTATATACATATTATCTATGTCTATGATCAGCATCTATTATAGTTTTATTCATCAAGATCTTTTCCCATATCCTACCTCGTGTCCAGAAACATGAAGCAAACAAATAAAATATATATATATATATATAGTTTCCAAAAACTAGTTGTTACAAATCACAAGCTTGGTTTTATAAACTCATCAAACTCTTCACTCTGCAACATTAAAATGCCACGCATGAAATATTGTGCATCAGACAGTATATCTCACCTACCGCAGATTTCTACAATTTCAAAATTATTCTATCGTATCTCCAAAAAAAAATAATCTAAAAACTAAGTCCAAACATTCATTGTTCTTAATCGATATCTCCCACGGCCGTGATCGAAGAAAGAGCCCTCCTCGGAATAAGTTTGAATTACCAACTGACAGATATTAGCTGGCTTGTGAAATTTTCAATTAAATGTCATGAGATTATTAAGTGAATCATCCGAAAATGATTGAAATGCACTTGCTCTCTTTGGACTCAAGTTAGAAAGAGACATCAATATTTGGCTTGACATTGGTGGTAGGTAGGATTTTGGAAATAACTCTACACGTATGAAATATATGGCACATATTCTGCAGCCACAATTTTGGTAACTGGTTACGTAAAAATCAACATACATAAATATATGTACATATATATATATATAGATTACCATGCACCCAGGTGGTAGAATCGCCCAATAAATAGTAACCGCTTAGATTAAAATCAACGGTGGTGAGAAGATGAAGGGCAATTTGGAAAAGTACCGGCTACCATTTGATTGTTTTTAATGGCGGAGTTATTTAATTTTTTATTCATTCTTAAGAAGCAGAAAACGACGCGGTTTGTTTTTAATGGCACAATCATCGTGCGACGTGTACCAATTAGGCCAAAAAACTGATGCCATATCTAACCTAAAACACTGCCATGTATGGGGGAAACTCCATCCGGGTGTACCGTAACACATTCATATATATATATATATATATATATATGTATGTATGTATGTATGTATAATCTGTTTATTTTGAATTGATATGGTAATGATTCATTATACACACACACGAAGCAAAAACGAAATATTTCACATCAAAGTATTTGGTGCCATCTGTTTACAATATTTCTCAATGTAGTGGCTTTTATGGCCCAATAATTTTTTCCCCCCTAAAAACTTTCAACTTTATAGAAAATGCAAAGAAAGTCATTTTTATTTGGGGTATATATGGTGTCTAAGAGGACTTCGTCGAGTTTCCATTACCACTTGATGCTGTTCAAATTGAAGCAAAATTTGCTTTATACTTTAACGAACAACCTTATTGGCTTCTCGTAAATATTATCAACGTGTTTGCTTTCTTTTGTTTGTTGCGTAGCTTATTTTTATTTCAATGTCTACAATATTAATTGCATCAATTTCATTGTTCTCTTAAGCGTACCTGAACAGACTTGTGTGGTTCACTATAAGTAGCGATCCTCCTCAATCAAGGGTACTGTTTTATTGTTGGGCCTCTCCAACAATAATTGTTCATGTTTTATTAACTGCTACTGATTTTGTTCGAGAACAAACCATATGAATCAAAACTAAAAATTCAAATTCATGTTATGTAATATATGTATATATATGATACATGGGTCCACGCAAAAATAATAATAGAAAAATAAAAATAAAAATAAAAATAAAAATAAAATGAGGCTGCATATCATGGTGGTGGGCAATCTTATAAATCCTTCAATGATATATGATATGGTCTCCACCAACCTTTCCACGATTCTGAATATGAACCCTTGCACGTTTAGATTCATGAAAGCTTGACATTTCACCAAATATTGTAGGGAAATTTCATGTGCAGAACTTATTGGCCACCCATTCGGATGGGGCCTATTTGAAAGCAAAAGTATATTTTTACATAAAAATTGCTTGTTGAAGAAAAACTCTAAATCATGATTTTTCAAAAGAAAAGGAAAAAGAAAAAGAAAAAGAAAAAGAAAAAAAGCTAAATTGTACAATATGATATTTTTGCGTCAATGTGATCTTCTCCTTTTGCATGCTTTTAATAGACATATATATATATATATATATATATATATATATATATGTCATATTGCTCGTGCTCTATCGGCCGAGTCCAAGAAATATGTTTGCATCAATATGTATGGTCGTATTCATGAGTATAATTAAGAATAATTGCTTATAATTTATGCTTGTAAAATTCAAATTAACTTTACATTTTTAGGGGTTTTGTTGGTATATGTATTAATCATTATTGTTGTTGTTTGTCGTTTCTCTGGATTATACACGTTGCCATTCGGTTAGACATTACGAAACCTTTGTCTGGACTAATAGATTGGCGCTATCTGCAGTAAATTTAACGTTAATTTGTCCTTTATAAACATAATATTACTGCATAATTTTGCGAATTTAGAATTAACTATTGCTAATTACTATATACAAAATTTGATTTCCTGAGAATATATATATATATATATATATATAAGACTTTGAGTTTATAAACACCTTAAAAAGTTTAATCAAATTACAAATATTGATACAATAAAGCATCAATAATCTAATCTATTGAGTGTGTGGAGTCTAATTATTGCCCTCGTGAGGCAAGGCAGAGTTAGCACGTAATTTATGTTTGAGTGTTTCTTATTATATTTCATATTTTTATTTTCAGTCACGCCCATGTTTTATTTATATTAGGAGGTTCATTTTAAGATTAAACCATGTTACAAAAAAAAAAAAAAAAAAAAGAAAGAAATATACACACAGAGAGTTCAATAGGCATACAATTTCTCTTATAGTCCTTTTTTAATCATAATAAAATCATATGGAAAGATTGACAATGAATGTAAATCTCATCTGAAGTTAACTATTATAAATTTTATGTGCAATTATTTGACTTAAATATTATAAATGATTAAGACACTATTAAACGGAAATTACTCTTATTAATTCAGCTTAGAAAAATCAAATAAAATGACAAGTTCACTTAATTCTTATATGTATGTTGGACCATACAATGAATTGGAAAGCATTTTGTTACCCCAAGAATTAGTTATCAAATTTAGCTTTTGCCCAACAATCCGCAATAGGGGGACAAATCCATGCACGGTTCAAGATGAAAGTGGAGGCCTCTCTTATGGATCATCACTGTACCTAGAGATGATCAATAACTACAAAAAAAAAAAAAAAAAAAAAAGAAAAAAAAAGAAAAAAAGTGAAGCATTTATATTATGGAAATGTCTTTCAAAAGGGGTGGTGGAGCAAGTACGAGATGATTAGGATATATTATAGATAGAAAAAAGTACCACCCTAGCAGATAGAGGGAGCTTCATTAATCAAACTCAATTAATACCAAAAGCACAATCATTAACCATCAAGACTTGTAAAATATATTCTGAAGAGAGAATAACTAATATAATTCAGTTACTTATAAACTATTCTTTTACCCCCTCAAAAAAAAAAAAAAAAAAAACTTGGAAATAAAACAAAGAGTTTGATTAATAAATCGAGCTTCCGCCTTGGCTTTAGTGTAAAGACAGACTAAGCACACGTTGTTCAATAATTCTGAATTTTTTTTTTTTGGCTGTTTGATTCAATCTTACATAAAAGTTCAGGAATCTTATGGCACACCTCGTGCGTTTCCCTAACAACCATAAATATCGTTTTTGTTACTTAATTAATTATACTTAATTTAAGTAAAAATAAAATTAATGATTAATAAGCTCTAGCTTTACCGCTGGCCATACATGGTCGGTGCCCGAAACCTCCATACCGCGAAGCTTCGTTGTTCTAACAAGGTAGTAAGTATGTACATGCTCCGATGGCATGTACGTAATAGTTTAATTTTTATTAAAAAAAAAATAAATTCCAATATTATTATTATGATCACTTCCCACACGTAAGAATAATAGACACAAAACTCTCATCACTTGTCATGATACTACCTAAATGGGTTACAAATTAACCTTTTCCCCTTAGCTAGCTAGATTTAGTATTTTTTGCTTCCACCGACAAGATATATGGCTGGATTTTGATGATGGCTTCTTCTTTGATCATTAATTTCCGGTGAAGCAATGGTTTCGGATATATATGTTGTAGAGTTTTGTGGCACAAATTGCAAAAACTTATTATAATTCTATCAAAATAAAAAAAAAATGTACACCAATCCTAAGTTAATGTGTGTTAGGACATATGAGTTTGATTTATAGTTCTCTTTACGTTAAAAGATCTTAGTAATTAATTGAAACCAACTGATTTCTTTTATGGAAACTATAAGTCTTGAATATTATTCATGTTAGATTTAAAAAACAAAAAAGTTGAATCTATATATGGGAATTTTTGCGGAAACATTTTTCTGTTCCCCTTTTACTTTTGTTCCCCTTTTCTCCACGAACCATCCGGAAAGCTAGGAAGAGACTTTACATACCATTAAGGGAAATAAAGAGACATTAAGAAATTTCTTTAAAATGGTAAACTTGAATAATCCTTTAACTCAAAAAGGAAAAAAAAAGTGGCATTGTGTTTCTAGATGCCTAGATAAAGGGCATTGTGTTTCTAAATGCCTAGATAAAGGGCTTGTTTGGGAGGGTTTTCTATAAATTATTTTTGGCTTTCTAAGTCCAAAAATTGCTTTTGAAAGTTTTTAGGTGAACTGTTAGAAAAACTTTTGCTCTTCAGAAGTGCTTTTTGTCAATGTCACTAAATATAACTTCTCAAAAAAATATTTCTAAAATAGACTTTAAAACTTGTACTAGAATATTAATAACACATTACAAGCTTAAATATAACATTTTAGTAACTTTTAAAAATAATTGAAATCATTTTGACCTATTAAAGTTTTTTGAAAAATATGGTTCTAAACACATACTGAAAAAGTTGTAGCTTTTGCTTTTCTTTTTTTGTTGACTAAAAGCACAAACAAAAGTTGTGCTAAACGGGCCCAAAGTCCTTCAAAAAAAAATCAAAGGAAAAACAAAACAAAACAAGAGAGCCCAGACAAGAATTAATTGAATGTGGCAGGGAGCACATGGACACCGAGTCAGTGACACTTGCTCAGATATAGAGAGTAAAACTACTTGTATCATGGTTTCTATATACTTGTTTAATCTATTATTAGCTTATAACATGCTATTTTTGAAACACACAAATTATAATCATGAATTTTTGTTTATTAAATTTGACTAACAATGTTTATTACCTTGGTACATTGCAGAATATTATGTGCTTTTACGAGGGAAAAAAAAGAAGGTAAATCCATTTAAAAATGTTATGTACTTGATGAGGCAGAGAAGTAGTTCAGGCTGACAAATAGGCCAAAATAGCTCGTCAATAAGGATGTTGAGTTTAAAATCGCTCTCTTTTTTTATATATACATATATATAGAACAAGAGCATACATATGGATGTGAATACTATAGTATTCAAAAGAATCTGATTATTCTCTGTTCAGTCGATAGCCAGCTAGATATCTCTGCATTCTATCCATTAATAACTATATATATACACACACACGCACACACATAAATAGTTTTTTCCACCAAAGATTAATAATTGAGTGTTTTATTTATTGTGGGACCCCATGAACACCGGCCTTTGAATTATGCTCTCTTGTGCATTGGGGCATTTCAATGTGCTGTCACACGTATAAACATATATATATATATATATATGTATGTACTGTTACTAGTATAGAGAGGCACTTTAATCTGCATTTTGACGGTGTAATAACCAAACGAGAAAGAACCCTAGTTTTTTATTCACCGGAAACCGTTAATATATATGTGTGCGTGTGTAAGAGGTAAATGTCACAGTCATATTAATTAGACTTCCTTCACTTCTAATAAAAATCAGAATAAAAACGACGAAAAAAAGTGTATCCCTTAACTTAGAAAGTTTGGGTGAGACAACACAAGTATTTCTGTGAATTCAAGAATTTTTCGTAATTTTGTCTAGTCCAGTAAATGAAATTTTGTTTTCACTTGCGTTGTAATTTAATTAATCTCTCAACTAACGCCCTCTAAAAATTGATTAACCTTTTAGCATGAACAGTGAATTTTTTGGGTATTTTCATCTGTAAAATTCGGTACATACTATCTTTTATTCAAAGATTTATTTCAATTTATGAGTGAAATTAATTGTTTATCGATGTCGTGTTTCCTTTAATAAGAAGATGCGTAATAATTAGTGTTTGTATGGCCTTATATATTATTTTTCTTGTTAAAAAAAGTAATTATAAACTTTTTCTTAATCAAAAAGAAAGATGCGAAGCTAATCACTGCGATTGAAAAAAAAAAGACTTCTGGCTAAGGTTGAGACAATCACTTGCATACGTTATGTGTAGAACACAACATGTACGTCTAAATTAATACGAAAAAACATGTACTCTTAAATTTCCATCCGTACCTAATCACATAAATAGTTGTAAGGCATTATTTTAAGTTTGTTCCTAATTCCCACCCTTTCTCAATGCCTGAATTCGCGATGACCAGTCACTTGGGCATGTTGTGGGATCCACATCCACACCACAACCCATGATTAATTAATAATTATAAAGATCAATATAGTTTCTCGTTCACATCTAGTACCAAGTTTTTTACATAATTTATTCGTCCTTTGAAAAATAATAAAGTTAAAGATTCTTATATTTTACAAGATACAATTTAGAGACTAGGATCATTCTTCGGTGTTTTTCACCTTCCATGTGTAAAAGTGAAAAATCAGTTAATTTGGTTAATGAACAAGTTAACAGTCTGCTTTGGAACATAGATAATTCATTTGGCACTTTATTTTTAACCTATTAGTTCTAATTTATTAGCTCTCAGTAGCCATAATAAAAAACAAAAAATTAATACACTGTTATGCTCTCATATATTATAATTTTTAAACTTAAAACTTCAGTTTCAACTGTCAAATAGCTTATCATTTAAACCTAAAAAAATATAACAATTCAAATTTTAATGAAAAAATGCAGCAACAAAATTGGTTTGAGCCAGTTTTTACCAATTTTTTTGTTCAAACTATATTCTTAAACAACAAACATGCTACAAAAGGTCCAATACTTCCCTAATTTGGGATGACAGGCTTGTCTTGTTACTATATATGTATATATTCTTTTTTTAATGTGTCAGACTAAAAATTGGAGAAACATATTCCCTGTTTGGGAGTGGTGGGAACCACTGGTTCCCACCACAAAATCAGTTATAAACAGTAAAAAGCTCTCATATGCTACAGTACCAATAAAAAAAATTACTACAGTGTAAACTCTCACATGCTACAGTAAAAGTGGTTCTCATCACTGGTTCCTACCATTTTTTCAAACACCCACAAAACGTGGAAAGTTAATTTTGATGAATTAATAAATGAACTCCCCAAACTCTCGTTTCTTTGTTGTTTAGTGCAAGTTCAAGGCATGCAAAGGCCTGAGTTTTTTCGATTGAGTTCTCATGAAATTTTGTTTAATATAACGAAACCCACACATTTACAAGTTCCAATGACTGCATTTGGCTGCATATGAAAGTGAGTCTAGAAGTACTCTGTGTTGCTTTTTTTTTTAACTAGAGTGCTTCATTGCATTGAAAATGATGTCTTGTTTGTTTGTCTTTTTAAAACAAGTCTCACTAGACTACGTGAAAGAAGTATATAAAATGAATGTATATTAATGCACTCATTTTAAAATAAACTTAATTAGCAATTATAAAAAATTTGATTAGCAGTTTCAAGATCTACTAAGAAAGTAATTAATTACCACATAATCAGCCGCAGAAGATGAAAATGAAGATTTATGGGTGGAAATGTTGCATTTGACGAAAATTAAAGATGTCATGATTTAAAAAAGCTAAGATTAAATATGTAATAATTAGCAAAATATATTATGTAATAATTATTTTTTTCACACAAGTTGAATATTCGATAGCGTGCTATATATGCAAGGCAACTGCAGGCCCTGCAAGTTACATGCAAATGCAAGCAAGGCAACTCAACTTCTCGTACCTTCTTACCATAAAATGCGTAATTAAACCTAATTAATCACAATCAACTTGCTCTAAAGGTTGATTAAGTTGATTGAGACTTGGAAGCAAACCTTAATAGTACTATTAATTAACGTAATCTGCAGGCGGCTCAAGATAATTAACTTACTGAAGCAAGGGCAACAATGTACTGCGTTAGGACCACTACAAACTAACCCCATATATTGATTGGAAAAATCCAACGTAGGGACAATTTGGTCATTTGAAATACATCTACTCTGCATTAATATTTATATATCTATTTGTACGGTTGGTTATCACCCATTCCAATCTATATATATAACACATTATTCTCGGTCTTCTCCGTTGCATTGGCCCAGCCTCAAAGGGAAAGAAAGGGCTTGCTAGTGAGAGAAAGTAGATAAAAGAGAGAGAAACAAATTAGCCTGAAGAGCTAGCTTTACAAATTAGAGAGATATAAAAGAGATCATCATATCAATATATATATATATATATATGTATATATAAGAACTATATAATTCATCAATTAATTTATATTGATACAAGATATGGGAAATAGTCTAAGGTGTTGTTTGGCTTGTGTTCTTCCTTTTGGAGCCCTAGACTTGATCCGGATAGTCCACTTGAACGGCTATGTCGAGGAGATAACCCGGCCGGTCACCGCCGGAGAGATCCTCGAGGCGAACCCTAATCACGTCCTCAGCAAGCCCTGCTCCCAGGGCGTCGTCCGCCGGATTTTGATCCTCTCGCCGGAGTCCGAGCTCAAGAGGGGAAGCATTTACTTCTTGATCCCGGCTTCTTCAGTCCCGGCTGATAAGAAGAAGTCCGGTTCCGGCCGCAAGAAGTCCTCCTCCAGATCGTCAATTAAGACCAGAAAGTCTACCACTGCTAATTCTGCGGAAGACTGTGATCGTTACTCGTTGGAAATTATCCCCAAGAAGAAGTCCTCGTCGCGTCGGGATGGACACCGGAGAGGCCGAGTCGGCGTATGGAGGCCTCATCTCGAGAGCATCTCAGAAGACTAACTTTTTTCGGCGCCGGAATCTGACATTTTTCCGGTGATGACCAAAAGTGGTTCAATCATGCAATATATAATGGGGCCGGTTTTTTATTTTTATTTTTTCTCCTTTTTTTTGATCCCTTCTTTGTTAAAAATGTACGTGGGGTTATATTCGGTTTTGTGGATAAATATTTTTCTTTTCACTCTTGTTTCATTTTTTTCGTCTTCTTTTTTCTTTTTCTATTTTATTTTCTCTGCTTTGTTTCGGTCTGCGGTGTAATAATGGCAGATTCGGAATTTCCACTCCTGTTCATGAGATGATCATCAAAAAAATAATACGATCACAGAGAGAAAACTCCAGATTCGCAAGAAGGGAAAAAAACTTGTCCATGTAAAATAGTTTGTGTTTACACCTGAAGTTGTAATTAAATATTTTTTTTCCTCCTTGTTATGATCTCTCTCCTAATCTCATGATTCTAGGTGGGATAAGAAATTTGCCGAAAACTCCTTGATATTTTATATTTTTGTGTATTTTCCGGGATTTAATTATTTGGGTTTCTTCCACAAGATGGAAATTAACCACTGCGTTTTAATTTTGCATTTTGGAATAAGAAATGTATTTATTTCTGGAATTATATGAACAAAAAAAGAAATCAAACCAGATTTAGCCTGCGTTTCTTTCTTCCTTTGTTTTTTCGAGGTAATATGTCTCGAATACTTAGATCGGTCTATATGTAGCAAATACTATGTTTTTCATAAAGATACTGAAAAAATAAAATGATAATAGAAGAAATATAAATATGATACCTACATTGTTGTTCTTTCTGTTTGCTTTTACTTTTAGATCTGACCCTGTTTTTTCTTGGCATCAATTTATTACAATTACATGATTCACGATTGGCTCAAATTAGTGCTTCCACAAGATCTACCTCAAATATTTAAACTCAGTTTAAAGGGATTGCAAATATTCCAAATTCACCGTAGACTATTTTGAGGTTAGATCCATGCAATGATTAACAATAATTATATGATCTAGGTTATTTAGCATAATTTCTTTTCACCTTTGACGTTAATTTTTATTTTTATTGTCCAACGAATTGAACATTTTTCCATTGGAATATTGGCTAAAAGAGCAGTTCATGGGTTTTATAGAAAATCATTTTGTTTGTACGATTGGAGCAAACGTGTCATGCCACTTGTAGTGCATGATTAGAGAGTCGTGATAAATGGAATCAAGTACATTGGTTCATTTAATTGTATGGAAATTTAATTTAAAGCTGACCATGACTGTTTGTATTTTATTGTATATGTATTATGCATGTTGAGAAACATATAGAAGTGTCTTTTTCATGAACTTAAAAATGCTTAGCATAAGAGGCATTTTAGACTAAAATTTTTAGTACCAACAAATAGAGGAAATTTTTAGTACAACTTTTGAAAAATACATATAGACGTAAAGCAAGATATAAAATATATTTTTTAACGTTCGTATATATATATATATATATTGGTAGAAGTTAAGGTTTATAATATTGCTCTACATATAATATTGCTTTACACATACAGCTAAAGCAATATATATAATATATATTTTTGAGGCTCATAATATGAGCTGCTTATTTCTTCAAAATATGTCTATAAATATATATATATATATATATATATATATAATGAGCTGATTATATATAGATTAGTTTTAGTTGAGTACAAACAATGCCTTTGGCCTTAAATTAGGTACTAAACTATTTAAGAATTACTCAAAATAATGGTAACTTTCTCCATCTATCATGACGCAGAAACATGGTTTGAGTGGTTGACACAAGACTATTTCTCATTAATATGATTAAGTAAACTAATCATAACGTAAAATATTGTTGAAGTTCAAAACATATATAAAATAATTTCACAACATGAGTTTTCATTTTTGAGAGAGAGAGAGATTTATAGCCTCGGGGTTTGTATATATGCATGGACAAAAACATATATTATCTTATTTAGCATAAATCCAAAAGTGCTCAAATGGCGACACCTCCACGCTACATAGAGTTAAATGCAAACAACCTGGAAACTCTTCTTAAACATTTCGCATAAGTCGGTTCTCGCATGGATTCCATCTTCTACTTCTCCTTCTCCCACATTCATACACATTATTATATATTAAAAATATTATTGTTTATTTTTTGCACCACAAGCCCCTACATCGGTTCTAGCCAATTGTAGATCGTAGATTTTTATTTTCCCTGTGAAATAAATTTTGCATATATTTTCATGTTTTAGAAATAATCTCATTATATAAGGTGTTCGGTAGAAGAGTTCCAACTCAAGAGTTTGAACCGCACGTTATAATATGTGAGAGCTTTCTACTGTAGCATATTTTTATTTTCAACTATAGTATGTGAGAGTTTTACACTGTTTAATATCTAGACTCTAGAATTCAAACTACTCTCTTAAACATCCATGTAATTTCACTAATTTTAATGAGCTTCGCGGTGGCATTCTTTCATTGGCTAAATTGGAGAATCAAAGAAAAATTGATCAGTGATAAACAATATAAAGCTTTGACTAATGACGATTAAACCTAGTTAATTGTATTCACTCGACTAGATAATTAGAAATTACTGACCTATGTATTAAATAGTAAGATGGCAGATCCCAAGGAACTAAGGCATGCATTGAGCCGTGAGAAATAGCATTGGTTAAGGACAACGAGGGATCTGAGTTCACGGGTCCAACTCCAGTTATCGGGAGGAGAACTTGGCTGAATCTCTCTAGATTGGAGACATAATAGTCTTTTTTGGATGACTTGCTTGTATAAATATACGTTTGCATATGGTATTGCGAGGTGAATATCAATGTTCATTGGTCAATTTTAGGAATTTTAGCCAATCTTTCAATGTCCTAAAATTAACTTAATTATACTGGGGCTCTTCAAATCATGCAATGTACAATTTTTAAGGAGACCGCATGATATATTTTTTGGAGAAGTGAACCATATGATTATCTTCATGATGACTAAAATATAGGGCAAAGGAAAAACACGTACATATGGTGTAAATATAGGAGAAAATTAAGGAACAAAATACATAGTTTTGAGTGTAGTGTGTACTTGTGGTTAGAGGCCGAACCATAATTTCTTTCTCAGGATAATCTAAAAAACAAAACTATTTTTAGCTAAAATCATAGTGTAGCAATCTTTTGCATTTGTTACCTTTATTTTCTTCTCTTCTAAGTGAACTAAACTTGTGAGATTCTATAAAATTATGAATTTATATAGTAGTATAGTCGATTTTATTTTATTTAGGATTTTCTAGGGTAAAATGTGATAAAAATTGGGAGAAATTAAAAAGTTTACAGGAACAAAATTGTAAAGAGCCCCCTCGGGCCACCAGGGGTGTTGCCACCGGGCCTAAGCTAGCTCCGCCGGCGTGTGGTTAATTATTGGAAACTCTCTGACCCATCTTGGCTGTCCTTGTCCCCTATCTAGCTATTAGTTGTTGGGAACTCAACATCATCAAACTGTAGTGCATGCCCGCTGTGCCATCTAGATCATGTACTCAAGCTAGCTATCTAGAACTTTATTATTAGCTTTTGGGCATCGTTTTGTTTTTATTTTAACTATTCTCATTATTTTTCCTATTTTTTGTTTAGTAAAGATGGGGAAGGGAAAACTAAAAAAATTGGAAGATCACACTGTAGTATGATTAAACAGGCATCTTTTTTTGTCCTCATTTTCGTCATTTTTCACGGCTGTTGTTGCACGCACTTCTTTGATTGGGCGACCCTTCTTCTTCTTCTTCTTCTTCTGCTTCTTCTTCTTCTTCTTCTTCACTCAATTAATGGCTAAGCCGTACGGCACTTGTCTTTGTTCTTTTCCTCCAGAAATTTGGGGTTTAGTTCATGATCGGCTGCCCATGCATGCATACAATTATATGGGGTGGGCCCACTCGTACGTGAGTTACAAGTTCTCTACAGATGCCACAATCATTGCTTAGTCATTTTGTGAATTCCTGTGTGGTACTAGAAACATTTTAGCAGTCAAATATGGAAAGATCTATAATTTCAAATTTCATCTCTATTGTCTCAAGCTTTTAGAGTAACAAGTTTTTGACTAATTTTTGGACCAAAAAATAACTTTTTAATGTGTTTGAGTGAAATACTAATCAAAAAGACCTTTTGCAGATCAATATATACACTTCTCTATCGGTCGTTACAGGAATTACGTGGTGTTCTACGCTTATGTTTATCAATGTTAGAAATTGCTTGCCAAATCTATTTTTTGAAGAAGTGTCACTAACTTTATATTGATGAAGGACAAAATTAAGGGAAATTTTCAGAAGTTAAAACTACGCCAAAGTAGGACTTAAAACATATACTATCACGCTTATATCACATGAAGCAAAGACGAGTGGCATATCCTTTCTAAAAAAAAAAAATCTGCAAAGAATTCGTTCTTCGCCAAATTTGAGAGAAGCACATTTAAGGGAGGGAATAAAAATAAATAAAATAATGTTTGGGAATTGAACTTAATAACAAATTTAAAATCCAAAAGTTAAAGAACTCCTGAAATACTCCTGTTGCCGCCACAACGCGCTCTAGCCTCCGCCCACACTTTGCAGCCGCCGTTCATTGCCACCACGAGTTTGACAACACCGCTGCCACAACTTTACAATTCAAATTCAGATCTACCAAAGCAACCCCGTGTTCAAAATCCAACGATTTCACCACAAACTCGGAGTCCAAAAGCTTCATGACAGCCCTGGGCAAAGCTTGAGGAGACCACATCGTGCTGGAGCGTTGGAGTTTAAAGATCTCGGAGGTGGCGAAGACGAACGCAATCTTCGCTTCCTTGTGACATGACTACGGAAGGACGCTGATAGAGATCGTCAGGGCTTGAGCGGGTGGTGGTGCAATTCTCTAGCGTCATCTGAGCTTGGCAGTGGTGCTCGATGTAATGGAGGAGTAGGTAAGACTGTTAAACTACTCCTTGTCCCTCCTTCATCGATAAATAAGGGAAAAAAAAAACACAAAAGAAAGAAAGAAAAAGAAGGAGACAAAATAAGAGGAAGAAAAAAGGGAAAAGAAAGAGACAAAGGAAAAGAACAACATGGTTCTAAGGCGTAAATAGAGAAGGGAGCTTGCTTATAAATTGAGCTCTCTTCTTTCTTTCGTTCAGCATATCTTCTTTTATTCTCTGAGTTCATTTTGTAAAGTTTAAGTGTTTTTTTTAGTGATAATTATGAGATATTTTTAGTATTTCTTTGAAAGAAAGAGATTTCTATTATTCTCTTCTTTTGATCTAGAGATAAGATTATTTTTTCACATTTTAACAATGACATCATTCTATGCTCACATAGATGTAGCCAAATTTGAGTAAACCATTCTAAATATTTATGTCTATTTTATATTTATTTTATTTATTTTTAGTCTTTCACGTCCCAACACTCATCTCCTACGTTGACGGCAAGAGGTGAAGGAAATATGAGGAGTTAAGAGAGAGAACATAGGGGAGAGATAAAAAAAGAGAGAATATTTAAGAAGGAGGAGGAGGTGGAGACAAAGTTGGAATTCTAAATGTTGTTTTAAAATATTTTATTTCCTTTCATCTCAAAAAACTTTTGTTATATGCTTGAAAATATGCTATCAGTAACAATTTCTCGCCAAATTTTAATTAAAGCACAATAATAGCGAATAAATTGCTTCTATATATAAGTTACATTATAATTTGGGGAGGACATAATAAGGAAATCAATTCGCAGATTTCTTTTTAAGCAGTTATTATATATATATAAATAAGCAATTGACTAAAAAGAAGGCCATAATAAATACATACATACATATATATATATATATGGACTTGAAAGAAGAAAGAAGAATGAAAGAACTTGGTATAAATTGTTACTGTACAAATAGAGATTCAAATATAGTTTAAAACTCTAGCTAACTTCCACTGGTAAAGCGCATTCGGTAACTTACGAACCAAATCAATACACACTCGATAACCAATTTTGTTACTAATTGTAAGCAAACTAACTAACTATTATTTACAACTTTAACCTTAACAGTCTTGGTCACACTTAGAGTTCCTAAATTATCAGCTTTAAGTTTGTGTCTCGGTATTAGAAACTTTGGAAGTTGAAGTAGGCTTAGTTAGGACATCAACAACTTGATCTATTGATGGGACATGCTGGACTAAAGCTTTTTCAGCATCACCTAATTTTCCCTTCCCTAACAAAATCAAGGTCGAGTTCTAGATGCTTTGTTTTAGCATGTAAAAACCCAATTGACACTGCAAGATAACTCTGGTCTTTTGATTGCAACATATCGTAGAGCACCCGTTATGCTTTGATGAAGTTGTGGACTTGCAGCTAGATCACTTCCGAAAGTTGACAACCTCAATCCATTGGTCTTAGAAGTGTTACTACCCTTTTCAAATTGCTTTTATTGCTTTGCGCAAAAGATCTTCTATGTACTTGTACTGTGACAATTGAAACCCCTATGTTGTATGCTTGACCTGCACACCAAGGAAGTAGTCAACTTCATCAAGGTCTTTGAGAGCAAAAGCATTATTCTATTGTTTGATCACATTACTTCAACCTCACTACTACTCATAACTAGAATGCCATCCACACAGATTACGATGAACGTTAAATTAGTAGTTGTGAACCTAAGGAACAAAGATTAGTTAGATTTAGCTTAAACAAATGTAAGTGAGACAAGCATGTTGCATCTTCTCAAACCAAAGCCTTTGAGGCTTGTTTAAGCCCATGCAATGACTTGTGGAACTAAAAAACCAGCTGAGAAGCTTGTGGATCTACAAAGCCCTCTGGCTGCTCCATGAAAACGCCCTTTTTGAGATCTCCATTTAAGAAGACATTATTGATATCTAACTTCCTCACACACTAGTTTCTAGATAAAGCTATTGTCAATACTAGGCTTCACTATATAACTAAATGTTTCATTGAAATCAGCCTCCAACCTGGTGAAAGCCTTTCGTAACAAGCCTAACTTTGTACTTATTTATGGTGCCATCTGAATTCTTCTTCACCACGAAAATCCCATTTTCAACCTGCTGCTTCTCTTCTTTCTGGTTGAGGTACAAGAGATCAAGTTTTATTCATGAGAGAAGTGAGATATGACAACTTTCCAATGCTAATGTTGCATGGCATCATCTACTGAAGTGGGTTCAAGAGTTGCAGCATAAACCTTGGGTTTAAAAATATCCCTCCTTCTCAGTCATTGAGTGTCCCACTATAGCTAAAAGAAGAAGATGAAGATAAAGAAGGACCTTCATAAGAGGAATCTTAGGTTTTCTCCATTTGGTGCTCTAATAGCATACAAGGAAATGAGAGTAGAAAGGATAATGAAAGCTGCTTGTAATGAAAGATTGAATTTCTCTCATGTAAATAATTGTTACATTACAATTAGGGCTTTAAATACAGTCTAGAACTCTAACTTACTTCTTTTAGTAAAGCACGTTACTCTTGGTAACCAATTCTGTTACTAATTGTAAGCTGACAACTGTCATCTGCAACTTTATCCTTTGTCATTTACACACACAAATTAGTACTTTAAATAGAAGAAAAAAATATAATGTTCTCACGTTAGACACTAATAATGATCATAGTTACATCATGATATTGATTTTCTCAAGCTCTCTTGATTTTTTGTTTGTTTGTTTCCACTACTTCACCACCCAAATTATGATGTTGATGACGAACCTGGACGAGGCGAGGTTGCAGAGCACAACATGTGGATATTAAGGATGTTTTTATTGTATAAAAAATATTTTATACATCAAGATTTTTGAATCCATAAAACAAATAATACCAAAAATTAAAACAAGATGACTTTAAAAACCACTCGCTATTTCTCACACACCCTACGCTAAAGACATAAGCTATTTGCCTTGAGCTATTTTTTATTTGTTGTGCGACAAAAAGCGAGGGAAGAGTCCTATTTATATTACAACTCATTGCTTATATGCATGACACATGGAAATAACTCACTTTAGAGTTCAAGGGTAAGAGGGGCAACTTGTACAGGGAGAAACTTCAAGGAAGTTCATATATATATATATATAATCATGCATATGTGTATCATATGTTATTTATAATCGAAAGAAGGACTTAGTTTCATTTTATCTTTCTATTATTTTTTTTTAAAGTTTCATTATTTCACTTATTTGGAAAATTCTATTTATAACAAACACAAATAAAAAAATCATTTGGTTGCCACAAGTATTCGGATGACCAAGACCTTATTCTTTTCCAAATTCCTGAATAAAGCTTTTGTGAGGGTAACATTAACTCTTTGTTAAAGAGCTATAGATTCCGTGTTTGCAGATTATGCTCTCATTGAATATAGGTTGCATCTTCAACATACCGACAAAGGAGCCTTCGGCCATCGAAACTTCTATCTTTGGAACACATGTTTGCTTAAATGCTTAAACATAATAATGAAAGTAATATAAGGATTATTATTAACACATGACATATGCACTTACTATTTATTTATTTAATCCAAAATGTTATTAATTACAAATAAAAAATTTATTCCTTAGGACACCGATCCTAACATGGTATACATTGTTCTGCCAAGGGCTCATCATCACCATGCGATTGTCATTGTTCTCATCTTCTAGATCCTCAAGTGCTTCCGGACTTACTCACACTTTAACAATATGCCCCCTCATTTTCTCTTGCAATTGATCTTCTATTTCTTTAGAATCTGGTAATTCCTCTTTTTATGGAGACCTCTATCAAGCACCATATTTCATGATGTGTAACATCGACTACTAGTTGGGTCACAATACTTCCACTCTTTTCTTTGGTTGTTGTATCCCACAAAGATACTTTGAATTGCCTTCTTGTCAAATTTACTACGCAAGTGACTTAGTATGAACACATAGCAAACATAACCGAAAACTTAAAAGTGACTAACTACAAGTTTAACACCCCATAATTTCTCAGAGGGTAAAATAAAACTAAGTCTTGGTGTAGGAAGCTTATTGGTGACATGAGTCATTGTCTTCCTACACTTAACTCATAATCTACTAGGTACATTTTTTGCATGAAGCATACTTCACACAACTCTGCCTGGTGTCGATTCTTTCTATCTGCTACTTTATTTGTTGCAAAGTGATTATACATGTGAGTTGATAGTGTACCTTGCAACTTTGTTGATATTGAAAGAACCTATCTAAAGTGTATTACTCTTCACCATGGTTTGTGCACAAGCATTGAATTTTTTTTTGTCGATTTCTCCTTCGATTGTTTCGTTAAATTCTTTAAATTTCGTAAATGTCTATGATTTTTCTTTCATAAAAAAAACTGATACATATCTTGAGAAGTTGTCAATGAATGTAACTATGTACCTCATTTCCTTAATAGACGGTTGCTTAATATGACGAAACACGTGAGAGTGAGCTAGCTCCAATGGCGCCTTTGCTTGAAATGTTGATTCTTCACAACGCAATTGATGCGTCTTACCATATTGACACCTTGCGCAAACTTTATTTTCTTGAACTTCGAGTTGAGGAAGAACTTTAAGCATCGAATTTTGCATTATCACTTTGTTTGTGATATCAGTCATGTCCTAACTTCACATGCCACAAATCGGTTGCCTCATATTGTTGAGTCTTGTCTATATAAGCAGGTTCTGTTGACATTACATGCACATATTCTAGACTGAATATGTTAAGGTCTTTATACATGCAATTTTACATCACATGGACTAAACAAGATATAGTAGCCTAATGGAGTTAATTGTGTCACTGATAACAGATTTTTTTGCATGCCTAATATGTGATAAACATCGTCAAGTGGTAATTTGTTGGGATTATAATAGGGCACAACAGTTGCCTTACTAATATGGGCGATTGGCAACCTCAAATTATTGCTCATCATCGCTACACGACTTCCTTTATACTTAGTCACATTTTGCAACTTATTTTGATCACCAATCATGTGATTCAAACGTCAAGAGTTGACGATCCAATCTTTTCATTGTCAATCCATCAAGTGGTTGTCACTGTAAGTGCCACTTCTTCTTCTTTCATAGCGAATAGTGCCTTGACATCGAACTCATCGTCACTTGATTCTCTATCTTAGAGGTTGTAACAATACCTTCTGCATACTTTTTCTTAGACCAATAATTTTTAGCCGTGTGGTGCTTCTTGTCACAATTGTAATAACCGTCAAATTTCTTCTTTTGTTTGGATTGACCACTCTGATCATCGTTCTTTTGAGCTCTCCTTGATTGCGAGCTCCCTTGATAACTGTTCAATCTAACATCATTTCTTCTTGATCCTTATCTTGTATTTTGTTTGGGTTTAACATTGCTCTTACCACCAAAGAGCATTTCTTCCTCACTTTTTAGCAAGACTCTGCCCATTTGCTTTGTCAAAGCTTCTTGATCTACAAGTATATTTTCAAAATCTACAAGAGATGGTTTAGTTGGCTAGCCTTGTACTGCAGTAACAAAGCCTCTGTACTTTGGTCTCAAGTCATGAATGATTATTCTTCTCATTCTAAGTTCTTCAACATGGGCAGTAGGATCAAGTTCAAAAATTTCACTGATCTTTGTAAATACTAATTGATCATCAAATCTCTCTACTTGTTAGCAAACAATTCCTTCTCTAGAAGTTGTAATCTCATATCGTTCTTCCATGAGAAAAGTTATTTGAAAGTATCTCAAGCTTCTTTTGGTGTTTTTGTTTTCCTTGTATGCTCTAGTATTTCTTTCTTTAGAATTTCCCAGATATCTTGTGCTTGCAGATAAGACTCCATACACGTCACCCGTACGTTAGTTCTGATTGTTGAGTTTTTTAACTCGCCAACAACTTGAAAACCACCCATCATGCTGGTAGAATCTTGGCAATACTAAACAAGTTCTGTCCTAGATAATAAATTTATAGAGCCCTAGAGTACTCAGATACACAGAACTCTCTTTAGAATATCCCCTACTGTTGTGGCTCTATAACAAATTATAGAGCAAAACACGCAAATAATGAGGATTTTTTTATAATTAAAAAATACTTTATACATCAAGACCTCTGTATACATAAAAAAGAACAACACCAAAAATTAATCTTTAAAAACTACTCACAATTATCCACACAGCCGATCTAAAGACAGGCTATTTGCCTTGCGCTATTTCTTATTTCCCATGTGATAAGAAACAAGGGAAGAGTCTTATTTATACTACAACTTTTTGCTTGGATGATAACATGTGACAATAACTCACTTTGAGTTAACGGTTGAGATGAGCAACTTGCAAGGAGAGAAACATCAAGGAAATTTTCTATATACTTTGTTGTAATATCTATTATGCATAGACTTAATAATTGGGCTATTAAAGTCTATGATAGCAAAGTTGGTGCAACATGGTTAAACTCTTAGGCGAAATTTCAAATAGGCTTTTAACATAATCATGCTTGCATCTTTTTCCATAAGCATTTTAGATAGAAGTACCAATTATGTGGAACTCAATTGCTTCAGTTTTGGTTATGTGCCTCCTAAACTTTTTGGGTGTTAACAACTTATTTTTTGAACTTTTAATTTTAGCAATCAACCTTTTAACTTGCTAAATTATTACATTGTGGCCCAATTTACCCATTTTGCTTTAAATTTTTATTAATTTTAGGTACGACGTGCTTTTCCATCACTAAGTTAACACAATCATTGACAAGATATGTCCACATTGCAGCAATTGTAATTCTTTTTGGGAAAAGGATTAAATTGTCAAAATTAAAAGTTTATGAGATAAGGAAAAGTTGTCCAAGCCTAAAAGTTCAAGGAAGAAATATGCAAAATATCCTTATAGTTATTATTTGTGCCTCTATCTTTTCTATTAGTTCTTAAAAACATTTAATGATCTCTTTTGCATCATACAATTAGTTTTCCAATTTTTATTTTTTATGAGTTTCCCGTGCCATGTTTATATCTTATAAGAAATCTATAACTAAACATATGAGCAACAAAAACCTAACAGAATTCTTGTTAATAATGAGAACCATGAATTTAATAACATAATATAATAGAAAAAAAAATTGAGGTGCTTTTTTCAAACCTGTGATTTGTTAAATAGTATAAAACTTTCATATGCTATAGTGTAAAGCAAAAATAAACTATAATATAAAGTTCTCACATGTGACAATGTTTTGAAGCAAAATGGTTCAAACCAATCCATTTATTTGAACCATGGTTGTCAAACACTATAAAACGAAATAAACAAAAACAATTGATTATAAATATTGATGTTCTATTCCTTTAAACTTTTAAAAAAGAAGACTCCTCAAAAGAACTTTGTGAGAGAGAGCATGGTTAAGAACAAGTTAAAGGAAAATATTCAATGTAAGAATAAAATTAAGGCATATATTCAGTAGCTATAAAAAATTGTGATTTTTTTTTCTTTTGTCCTTATCATTTACAAGATATCCAAAAGGGACATTTGAAAAGATATACAGTCAATTGTTAGAAGAAGAATGAATGAATAAATATAAATATATATATATATATATACACACACATATATAAATATATAAACTGAGAGATAAAAATCTTTTAACACTAGTTCTTGCTTTATGAGTTTTATGGAATTAAACTAAGACTTCAAGAAATGAAATTTATTCTTTTAGGGAAAAAAGAAAAAGAAAACCAACAAATACGTTCAATATTTTGAAGTGTTTAGGCAATTAAAGAGATTTTGCGCCAGGTACGTAATGTATATTGGTTAAGGTACACTCTCGTTTGGCCCGTTTATTTCTCACTCTTGTATCAAAAGAGGTGATATCTAGTGTGTGTGTCTTTTAAGGAAAAATACTTGGATCTTTGTGCAAGTGATTCATCACAATTTTTTGATTTCCCCTCCATTTTCGAATTTCCTGTGACCATGGTCTTCTAACATGAAAATTTGAGATCACCTTCACAATTAGTTTGCTTTCTCCTGCGCTATTCTCCGTCTATCTCCAATATCATTAACATTATTCACAAGTGCACTTGCCTTATGTTATTTGTGCATATATGTATGCTCGAAATTGTCAGAATAAAGTATAAACATCCACAACTTGTAGCTAAATGCTTAAATTGTGCCTCTTATCATAATAAAAGCAGGCAAAAAAGAATTGTTAAAAGTTTAGACCAAAAAAAAAAAAAAAAAAAAAATCCATCCTCAGGTACAACTAGCAATTGACTTCTCATTATCCCTTATCTGTTGCTTTTGTTGTTTGCTGCTGATTACTTGTCCCGTTTTATCTGAATTCTTGATATCTACACTAAAAAGAAACATGATGAAGAAAAGAAACTTGATGAAGAAGGTACCAAATAAAGAATATACCATTTTATTACGAAAAGGTCCTTGTCAAAGATCCTGTCTAGCAGTACTCTCTCTTTTCAAACGCAAGAATTCCTCGGGATCACGCAGCCCCCAAACTCTGGTCTGTTGCTGCACTACCAAAATCGAAGCACCAATTCTGATATCAGAACTAGCTAGTATCCCCCCTATCATCCCCAATTCTCCGTGATCCTTCCGTTTCGTCAGCTCGGACATCAGCCACGACTCCTCGTGGCGCCTCCCGACCATGATGAGTTCATAGCCGCCATCCAACGACCTCAGCACACTGAGCACTCCCTGCCTGTCGGCGACCATCACCTCCTTAAATGGCACTCTATCGTTGCGGAATTCGCTGAGCCTGAACTTGCTCAGGATGTCGGTATCGAGGACCTTGCTCCTCGCGCTTCCCCCAACTATCTCGGTAGAGGAAGAGAAGCAGAACAGAGTGGTGACGACGTTGGAATGCTTCGACATGCGCCCTGCATACACCAGGGCCTCTCCGTCATCAGCTCCCCCAAAGAAGAGCACCGCCACTCGGTACAACGACGCGTTTATGCGAAGGCTCATCAGAACTTTCCTGGGGTTCCCCTGGTCAACGAGAACCCCAAACGAGCAAGGAGCCTTGTCGAGCACATTCTTGTTGAGATGACGAAGAGAATGAGAGGACTCAACCACCGTCCCGCTTATCCAAAGCTTGTGGAAAGGGATTATAATGAAGGTTGATCGCTTATCAAGAGCCAGAGAACAGACATCATTGTGCATTGTTGCGTAGGGAGAAATGCCTTTAAGCAATGCACTGTCATGTGGTCGCTGTAGTGCCTTTCGAACTTCTTAAAGGTGTTGAAGATCCGCTCAGATAGGGAAGGATATTGCGATGACTTTTCGCGTGGCTGGTAGGGGGACGAGAAGAGAAGATGCCGCCCCACAACTTTTGCGAGGTGGAGGATGACCAAATTGATTGGGCTCTCTTGGGTGGGATTGGAGGCTGCAATGAGGTCCATGATTACAGGTACGTTGTCTTGCCTGTGGATGCAGGCCAGCATTCTCAGTTCTTCATTCTGCCTGAGGTGTAAAATAGTCCTCCTTCTGTATGCAAGAAAACGCTTTGAAGGATCACGGAGAGCTTTCACAATAGGTGAGACAATTCCTGTCACAATCACCACAGGGATCATCATAATAGCAAAGCATTCGTCGTTCACAACCTGCAGATTTATAGATATGATAATGTTAAGCTACACCAAATTTCCAACACATGATAAATTATAAAGTTCAGTGTGTTAGAATATCAATTCTACCAAAAACTTAAGCTGACAAGAAATGCGCTAACGAGCAAGATGGGTAAAATACAAGTATCCAAGTACTTGTAACATTGCAGAAAGAATTGGAAATAGAAGATATGGATAGATGGCTTCGTACGTTATCGGCTGTCCAAGACATCAACAGAAAGAGTTCAACAACGCTTTTTGCATTCATGACAAGACCAAGCGAGAGAGAGTCCAGTATAGGCATTCTATCGATGAGAGGAGGCAGTGCTGCTCCAAAAATCTTGCCAAAAGAGGCAACAAAAACAGTCAACTGGATAACACCCACGTTCTTAAACTGCTGAATGGCAAAAATGTCCATTCAAAGTCCACACATGGTGAAAAAGATGGGCATGAGTAGCACTGAAACAAAGCAATCAAGTTTCTCTACTAAAGCAGCTCCAAGTAGTGGGCCGTCTGGAATGACGAAACCCAGAAGGAAAGATGGAATAAAAGCATTCAAACCAACAACTTCTCCCATTAACCAACATGCCATTAAGGCTACCAAAACAGCAAAGACGTATGTGTCCTTTGCAGGTTCTCCTTCTGGGGTCTGTCAAATCGCCCACAAAACCACAGGACAGATTCCGTAGAAAATGGAAACAAAAAATAACTGAGGATAAATATCCAATAGACATTATTACAGACTTGTGAGAAGCTACACGTGCAACAAACTTCACTACTACTACAAATCCATAGCACACATCACATACTATTGAAGAAGAAGAAGCTAGGCGTCCAATCTCCAAATTGAGAATCCCCAGCTCATCAAGAAAGCAAGCAATACTTGGGAAGGCTGTCAGAGACTGCATTGCAACAATGATTGGGACGACATTGGAAACATCATCTTCCAAAGAGAGAGAGTGATTGAGGACAAAGGCGACAAATCCTGCCAGTATGTAAGGAACTGAGAAGGCTAGGAATCCTATAACTATAGTCTTCTTACCTCATCTTAAAACTATGTTGGGGTCCACCTTTACCCCGATTAAAAACGCAAAAGGCATGAATCCAAAAACTGATAAAGTCTCAGACAGAGCTCTCCATTTCGGTGGGAAAACTTTGTTTGCAAATTCCAAGTTGCGCCCTATGACTGAAGGACCTAAACTTACACCACCCTGGAGAAAGCAAATCATAAAAAACATGTTACAATTCTACGACAAGATTTAAAAACTAAAAAAGAAAAGGAAAAAAAAAACATAAAAATGTGTTAAACTTGCAAGAATTTGAGAAACAATGGAGGGTTGGCCGAAGGGCTTGAGGAGGAAGGAAATTGAGCAGGTGAAAATTGAGATGAGGGTAACAACAACAATGGGACAGAGAAGGCAAGAGGGTCATCTCCAAACCATAGACCATTGGAGTTAATGTGATCAATAGCATGGCAAACGTACGAGGCAGCAACCTCGTCCTGATCATCATCGAGTTGCACCAGGTCCCAAACGGGCTATTTGAGCCTTGCAGCATAACAGAGAGATGGTGACAAGAACCCTATTGTTGTTCGTTATTGAAAAGCTGCAGAAAAAGATGGGAGAAAGCAACGGAGAGGAAAGAGAGACAATGCTATTGCTGTTGCAGGGGAGACCATTTGGGGGATATTGAGAGACGGTTGGAAACAATAGAGACAAAAACGAGAGGTAATTGTAATTTTTTTGTTCCTTCTCATACGTTGAGACCGTTCACCAACTAACTTGGCAAGGACATTGGTCATTTTGGTCTTTCCATGCATGGTCCATAGCTCTCTCTTTTCCTTTCCTTTCCTTTTTTTTTAATTTTCTTTTATTTTGTTCTATTTTCCTCTGTCATTTTCTTGTTATAGCCTACCGAATATAGATATATAGAAACTGCTCTTTAAACAGAGAAGGGAAAAGGATTTGGACGTTGATTAGCATAATGGCAATGATGAAATGTCACGTCTTAGAAAATCATCACCATTTAGGACATTGGACATGATTAGCATTATAAAAATGCAAAACCATTCTCTTTAATAACAAACTCATTCAGCAGAAACAATCCATGCAAACCTTTTCATTGAATAATATGCAAATTGATCTAGCACCATAGTTGCTTTTTGTTTTTATTCTTTGCCAATGCAACTAGCCATAGAATATAAGAAAGATAACACAAACACAATAAAGAGAATCGGAGAAAATAAAGAAATTGCTTCGTTTATTTTTTTCCTTTGAAAAATGTCTGTTGAAACTTCTCTATATACAAAGAAAATTAAGACCCTTAAAGTGGGAAAAAGAAATGTTACCACCATTGATGCACAAGAACTCCACTCTAACTAATCAAATTGAACAATTCCAAGCATTCATCATACGTCTTCTCATACTTGACGCTCCTCTCACCGGAGCAACACCTCAGCAATCTGTTGTAATGGCACTCCAGAAACATCTCATCAACCAAACACATGGCTCCCGTTTCAACCATCCTCGGAATCAAATGAAACTCGGTCCCTTCCACGTCCATCTTCACCACCACGAAATCGCCCCACGACACTGTCTTCTTCAGCCAATCCGCGAAATCGAAGCCTTGAATCTTATCCACGTCGCGCATGTAGCTCGTCGAAGGCATCTCCAGCTGAATCCTCCCGATTCCTCTCCTCTTTTTCTTCGTCTTCTTACCTGCGCCGCCGCCGACGTCGACGCCTCTTGAGATCTCGAAGAACAGAGTCTCGTTCCTGATCCAAGCTGCGTAGGGCAAAAGAATTACCCCTTCCTTCGCCTTATACTCTTGGTGAAAGGCCTTATCCGCTTCGATTGCGTAAAACTCCAAGTTTTTGTTCTGTTTCGGATACTTATTTTGGAACCAATTTCCTATGCCTGAAAGGTAATTACGAGCTCCGACATCAATATAAACGTACCTCTGTTTGAAGCTTATGTCCGCCATTGAAGGAAGGTACTTTACGTTCTACATGTTCCTTTTGAATGCGATCCAAGGCTTCAATGGCTCTTACGTAATCAATGGTTCCGCATTGGCGATCATATTCCGTTTATACCCCAGAACAGAGCACTTATTATCGTTACTGCCACTGCTAAGAGGATTTTCGGAAGTCTCTTTCTTCTTCATCACGATCTCACGAATCGACGGCGAATCCAAGCCGTCGATCTCACTGGCCCTGATTAGCCTACAGCAGTTGAACAAATCAAGAAAGGAGTTGAAGCTGTACGAATCTTGAGCCGATTCGGTGTGAACCACAAAGAATCCGCCTGGTTTCAGAGTCCGGCCGATCTCTAAAGCGAAATCCGCCGGTCGAACCGACCGTTCGAGACGGCCATTGCCGGAGAATTCGAAGTCGAAGGTGTTCTCATGGAACGGCTGGCGGTGAGCTTCGCTGGAGAGGACCAACGGCGGAGAGGCCTTCTGGGAGATTCCAACCCAGTCGAGATCGCCGATCTCTCTCAGCGCCGCGACGTCCTCGCCAGCTAGGGTTTCGACACAGAGGGCCGTGGAATTGGAGGATAGGAAACCCTCGGCGATCAAATCTTGGAAGACCGAGAAGTAGTAGTCGACGGCTCCCGCCGCCAGACGTCGCGAGATGCAAGGGGTGGTTCTCACCGGAGACATAGGTCGGCGGTGCCGAAGAGGAAGTGGTTCTCCGGGAAGAGGCAGAGGCTGTCGGCGGAGCCGCAGTAGCCGCCGGTGAGTGCGAGGAGGAAGGCGAATCTGACGGCGAGTACCAGAACGCCGAAGGAGATGGCTCGTAAGAGGATGACCCTCAGGATTTGGGGTTTCAACTTGGCTAACCCCATGAATCAAGAAAGACGATTCCTTCTTTGTTTTTCTCAAGTTTGGACTTTGAAGCGAAAGGTGGTAGGATTCGTAAATTCAAGGATGTTAAGAGGGTTGAAATGGAAAGATGCTGTTTTTTTCCCCGCCAAAAGTCGTTTAGAAAATATTGCCATTGAGAAAAACGATATGTAGTTTCGATTACACTAATATGTAATTCGGCGTTAGATGTCCTTCTTCATGTAAATCTTGCTGTCGTTTACTTCGGTAAATGAATAAACGAAAATGTCGTTTCATTTTCTTGATTTTTTCTGTTGTTTGGTAAACAATATTCGTGGAACACATGTTTTACTGGAAAAAAGTAATTTTATGGCAAGAAAGAACAAATCACCAGCCCGTGATTTTTGGAGAATGCTATGACAAGACTCATTTAAAATAAAGAATGCTATCATAAGATCCATTCAAAATTCTTCTTGATAAGACTTGTTTTTTCTAGTCGTTAGATTAAAATTCAATAGTTCAAAAGCTAAGTTTCACAAAAACAAAAATAAACACACCTTCACCCGATTGTTTTTTTTTTTTCACTCATTATTTTTTGGAAAAAAAAACTCCATTTGTTGGGGAGAAAGCTTTTCGGCAAAAAGGGTGGCAGGTGAAGACCTCAGCCCTTTGCACGATGCCATCGCGATCTCCGGTAGATGCCATTTCAACCTCCTTGAGATGGAATCGCAACGCCATCTCCATTTTCTTCGGTAACCCATGTTCACCAACTCACGATAGATAGTAGAGGCAGAGGAGGTCGTGTCGTGTCACGACCATAGTCTCGTGGCGACCTCTATGCATGCTCATCGCACCATCAAAGGAGATGGACGAGTGGCTTCCCTCAACAAGATCTGCCTGCGTGATGTCACGATGGGAACGCAACCACCATGGGTCGCAAGCCTAGTCGCGACCTCCATCATGCCACGGTCATGTCATCACCACAATTTTTGGTGAGCTGGTTTCACCAGACCAGCCACCCAGACAGTCGTTGGTAGCCATCGTGTTTTCTTTTCTTTTTTTTTTCTAGATTTTAGGTTTTTTAAGAAAAATTTCGTATGCTCGAACTCATTGAACTTTTGGTGAGCTCATTTGTTTTTCACAATTGGATTTAAATTTAATAGAAAAAAATAGGTTTCATCTATAAAACCTTTTTAGTAGGTCTTACTATAGCATTTTCCTAATAGTAATCATAATAATAATTGTCATTTGAATTAGAACATTTTATATAGGAGAAAATTAAAGGAAAATAGACCAAACCTATAATATAAAAATTAAAAGTCCAAGTTTAAAACAAAAGTTAATAAATAGGCAAAAAAAGATAAACGCACATTAATTAACTAGTTAACTTACAAAAATAACCTCAATTTAATTATTAACAATTAATTATTAACATTTTATTTTTTTCCCTTGTCCTTTCTCTCTCTTCCCTCTGCATTTCTTTCTCTCCCTTTTTCTCTATTTATCCCTTCCCATTTCTCTCTCATCCCTTTGTTTCCATATTGCCGGAGTTGCCCGTCAAAGCCGTCGCGCAAGGAAAAGCGCTGATGTTGCGAAGCCACGATCATAAGAGCTACGCCAAAGTCATGAGGCCGTGAAGATCACAAGAGCTTGCTGGAGTTGTGAGGCCATGAAGATCGTAGGAGCTCCACCGGGGAAGTTGTTGGAGTTGCGTGGCTAAAATTGAGCGAATATCAAAGGAGCTCTGCCTAGAAAAGCTGTCGGAGTTGGGCAAGATCTCATAGAGGAAGATGTTGTCATTGTGGAGGGAGGCACCGTCGCGGAGGGAAGTGCTGGATTCGTCACCAGAGTCACTCGAGGTTGCCAGAAGCACAGCAGAAAAAGTTGCCAAAGTTGCAGGAGGTCGTCGGAATGCTGTCGGGTTGGAGAGAAAAGAGGTGGACAGAGGAGAGAGAAAGTATATTTAGGGGTTTTTTTTAAATGAGATGAAGAAGATGGAATAAAATTAGAAATTTTAGCATTACAAAAAAATAAAAAAATTATGAAAATGTTATATACGTTAATATTTGTAAAGTTGTGCTATTTACTTATATTAAGATTGAAACATATGTTATTTGATACAATTCTCCTTTTATGATATGGGATTATTTAAATATCATACAGGTCAAAAATTATTTAGGCCAAACGAGTAAAAATAATTGGTATGGCCGCCTATATTTTAAAATGTGTTTGTAGAAACTAAGGAAGAAAAATAAAAAAGAGGAATACAAATAAATAAATTTAAACCTAAGAAAATATTCACATGCGCAAGAACTAAATAACAAATACCAAATTATATATTTTATATGTTTGCCAGAAAATGAAGGCTTTTGCAAGAAGACTAAGACAATTAGTTTTAGTACTAATTAGATAATCACAAATGATGCTTTGCTCATTATGTAAATCTTGTTATGATTTAGATCATAGACACATCGTCCTAATCTCCTTAAAATTAATTATTGTTTAGTGATAACAAGATCTTGTCGTTTGTACTCAAGTAAACATGATGTTCTTTTCATGAGAACTAATAATAAAAGGACATGTCGTCTTTATTTAAAAGTTTGCACAAGTTTGTTGTCAGAAGTAGATCAAACAACATGTTCTTCACCCACAGTTTGTTGTCACTAACAGAGCCAAGATTTATTGGTGGAGAGCCATTTTTTAATCAAAATTATACTAAAGTTTATGAACTTAATAAATTTGAATATTTTATTTAAAATTTAAATGGTTGACTCAATAAATACAAAAAACAATTACTTTAAGTAGAGTTAAGTCTAATTTATATACATACCTATTATATTAAAATTAAAACCACAGTATTAAAAAAAAAAAAAGCTAGGGGGCCATGGCCCCCCTTGCCCGCCTTGTCTTTGACGTTGGTTGTTGCATTTGTTTCAACAAAATAGCACGTCCTCTTATGAAAAAAAAAAGAAAGCAAAGTATGTTTTCTTTAATCAAAACCATATTACTTTCCCTAAAAGAAAATAAGTGAAACCATATTTGGACATTATTTAGCACCGTGTAAGTTTAATTTAGTACTTTTCTGTTCTTTTTTCATTTTTTCTAATGTATAATAGATATAAGGATCGTTGCATGGTGCTAGAGGGCCTAATCGCAACACCAACATCTTGAGGGCCTAATTCGCAACACCAATATCTGCTTGGAAGAATAATGTTTTATTTTCTATTTTCAATATTTAAGATTCATAAATGTAATTATCTCACATAATTCACGAGACCAAGGTTATAATTTTTTTTTTTTTTTTAACACAATGGTTGGCTTAACATGGTTGAGAAAGAGTCGGGAACTCAACCTCAATCTTAATCAAGGACTAAGCAGTGGCAAAACCACTCGAGGATGAGTGGGGGCAGTCATCCCCATTGAATCTTTTTTGTTTTTTATAGTGACCTTTAATTTTTGTGAGTTTTTAATTTAACCCATTGAGATATGTACTTTTGTATATATCCCCACCAACTTGTACACCTTTTTTTTTTTTTTTTGTACATTATAAGGAAAAAAAGCATATGGCCCCACCAAAGTAGAAGTTTGGCTGCTTGCTGACTTCACAGAGCAAATTCTCAACGCTCTTAACCCTAAACAGGTTTTTTTTATCTCGTAAAATGTGTCCCTTCCCAAAATTGTTTGTTCAAAGATTTAAGGCTAGCCTTAACGGTGTAAAATTCGATAGCGTTATTTGGTAGAACTGGTTACGTTAACAAGAAAGCCTTGAGTCCATTAGGTTTGTCTATAACCATCAACCTACTTTCCTAGATTGGGATTTCCTAGATTGGGATGAGGCTTGTTGACTAACATGGTTTTAATACTAGTTTTAAGTAGTATTAGACCTTCCAAACCCCCAAAAGCTAACTCAAAGGTTGAAGATTTACTTTACACTTATAAACTGACCACTAACTCTTTTCACAACTGACGCAAGATTTCTACATGATTGCAAATGATAAAAACTCACTAAAAGAATGAATTTATTAGGTTTTTTAGAAAGCTCGTAGGAACCGTTGATTAGAAACACTTTTACTGTAACATATAAGAGTTTTATATTGTCGCGATTTTTTTATTGTTACTACAGCATATTAAAGTTTTACATTATTTATAACTAAAAAAGTGATAAAAATTATGATTTTTACTACTTTTTCAAACACCGGTACATTTGCTCACTGTATATAATAACAAATACCGAAAAAGTAAAAAAAAAAAAAAAAAAGTAGTTTTTAATACTTAATGTGAGAACTTATATCTACATGAGTTGATAGGTTTCACGTGAGAGAAAAGCACTACAAAAATACCTTGAAGCACTAAACTGCAATCATCCCTACACAAACAAAAGGCCGAAATCATATTCATACTCATTTATTTATTTAATAATATTAAATCTGGACTTAAAACTCCCTTAATCTGCTGATCTCGGAGACAATTTTATTTTCAGTTTGAACTTCAACAAGTGAGCTTTCTAGATGACGATCCTATAACTTTTGGGATTTTAACTCTTATCTCTTTAATCCTTTCTGATACAGAGGTTAGTTATGTTTTTTTTTTCTTCTGATGATTAAGGTTGATTACGGATTTAATTTGTAGAATATTAAGACTACAGACTCCCATAAAATGCCAACAAAGATCACGTGATTACCGACTACACCGACATAGCGGTCATAAAACAAATGATTAGGATATACATTGAAAACACAAAAAGCTAAACAAAACAAACAAGAATTGGGGTTTACTCTCCAATCTGACATTTATTTTTGTAATTGGAACTCCATTTTATTTTATTATAGGATTATTTGTTTCGAGAACTCTTTAAATTTTTTAAACTTAAATTTAAATTTAAGTATTAAGAATATTTTAGATACGTGTTTGTTTTTTTTTTAAATTTAAATCATTTGAGTATTATAAGTCTAAGTTTTTAGATTTCTAACTCCCTTCTAAATTTTTATTACTTATATATCTTTGTTATAGTAAAAACTAAAATTATCTCTTTTATATTTGAAAAAAATCATAACTTCTTCATTTATTATCCAATTAAGATGATTATTTTTTTATTATGTTTCTAGTGAAAAGATGAATAAATTAAAATCTATATTGTATATTTTTTAATACTTATATATTTTTGTTATAGTAAAAACTAAAATTCTCTCTCTTATATTTGAGAAAAAATCATAACTTTTTCATTTATTATCCAATTAAGATGATTATTTTTTTATTATGTTTCTAGTGAAAAGATGAATAAATTAAAATCTATATTGTATATTTTTTAAGATCATTAACATTAGGATTTTATTAGATTTGTTGATAAATTTAAAACTATGTTCACTATCTCTCTAAACACAAATTTCAATGTTATTCTATACTCAGATCAAAACTTAAATACACATCCAAATGTCATTTCAGATAACAATTCAAATCATCAACTTAAATTTTAATTCAAATCATACTAACTCAAATCAAGTCACTAATTTGAATCTATTTACTAAAGGAACCCTAAAGTTTTGTCATTCTTAAATCTTAAATGAATCATGAACATGAAACTTAGATAATCTTTGCGGTTTCCTTCCAAAAAAATAATGTACGATATTAACGTGCTAATTATGCGGAGATTATCACAAATTAAAGATCTCTCCCATTTTTTCGCTAATAAAAGACTCTTCTTATTTATTAATCCTGTTCATTAATCGCACATGTCCACGTATGATGATCAAAGACGTGACGTGTTTGCATTCCGATGATTATGCAATTCTTACGTCAAATAATTCACTCAGAAAAAAAAAAGAAAAGAAAAAAGAAAGAAAAAGCGACACGTTACCGTACACCTATTAACTTTAACCCACTGACAGATTTAGATTAACGAACTCATAAAAAATTGGTTACGAGGAAAACGACAAAAGAAAAAAAACAATTTGCCCTGCAATTTAATTTATTTAATAAAATCTTCATACAAAATTGGATTACACAAAAGAAGACAAAAAGAGGTTAGGCATGGCATTGCTTGGTCGGTGGATAGGCAACCCTCTCTCTAGGATAGGGTCCCCACATCTCTTTTAGGTGCACGTGTCACACTTTTGCCGCCCGAGCATCCAATAAAAACTGAACCCGGATGAGGGATAATATAGTAAATTTGCAAAACAAAGGAGGGTCCCACACGGCGTACCCACCTAGAAGGATCAATATGGGACCACTAAAGTTGACCTCAGACTTTGCTTGTGCAACTTGTGCGTTAAGTAAAATCAACAGCTCCACATCTTGGACTCATTCAACCCCTCGATTAGTCATTATCCAATGACGACTCCACCATGGCGAAGGAGGAAAAAGCTTAACTATAATATTGGTTCCCCCTCCCCCCCCCTTCTAGAAGTTCATAGGAAACTTTCATACCACTTTCTCCCTACTTCCTCTTCTTTTGTGGTGTGTTTGAAAAACAGATTGCCAACTCAAAGTTTTAGCTTACTGTATAAAATGCTAACATTTACAATATAAAATTTTTATATGTTATAACATTTAAGTTATAAAATCATGTTTTAACTTAATTCTTAACCACCTTAAATATAAAGAGCTAAAGTGTAAGAGGCGAAATTTCAAGTATAATACTTTGTTTTTTACTAATAAAACTGAAGAAAAGAGTAAAGGGTGAAAAAAATCACTACCCACGTGTGATTCAAAAAAAAAAAAAAAAAGTGAATTGAGACTCTCCTATGTAGGAACCAAGAAAAGCCTCAAAACAATTAAAAAATTAAGTTATAGCAACCCCTATAGGCTATATACCATACATTAATGTTGGATGACATACACAAACCAATCTTGGTAATTTCAAAAGACAAAAGGAACAAACAATATACAAATACATAACAAACAAAAATCCAATGAATAGAATAGACCTGAATTTCTGCTTTCTTCTGCTGGTGCTGCTTATTATTATTTCTGTTTGTGAGACCTTCTTTTTCTTCTTGTTCTTCTTCTTCTTCTTCTTCTAACATAACAAAGATTCAAGGAACGAACCGTCATCCCTCGGTTCTTCTTTGGCTTTCGAGTAGACATTCTCAGTCAGCTGAGACTGACTCATATTGTAAGAGCCAGTGGAATTTCCAAACCCTGCTGCATTATTGAATCCGAAACTCCCCGCTGGGCCATGCAGCATCTCCAGGGTGAAGGGCATTTGCCCATCGGAGCTCAGAAGCCGTAGACTCTGAAGAGGGTTGTTGTTAGAGGAATGGGAATGGATGTTGTTAGTAGCAGTGTTGTTGTTCTGGGACATGGCCGAGGACCTTATTGCTGTGACTGCATTGTTGGTGGCGGTGGTGGGAGGGTTGGGCAGAGACCTGTTGACGGAATGGCCACCGCTGCCGCGGGCTGCAGGGACGTCGTGGTTGTGCTTCCCTTCGTAGGTGGTGATCACTGCTCTGAGATCATGGGAAGCCCGCTCAACATGTTTTCTTACTGGACATCCCGGGCTTGTGCACTTGTAGTAGCTCCTGCAACGTAAGCATATGCGTCACATTGTTAGATTGGTGTACAAGCTAAGAAACACTTTATTGTAATTTGCCTTACCTTTAGTCCTAATATCAGTAAAATTAAGATAAAAGTATGACTTTTCTGAAAAGTGATTAGGAGATATTGAAATACAAAGCATATTGATACCTATACCACTTTGTTAAGGCAAATATACATTATTAAGTAGGTCAAATTTATATTTGTAATTGCCGTACTTTTCTTGTTACTTTTCTTATGGTTAGAAAACTATATTATAAACATAATTCTCCAATAAAGATGAAGAAGTGAGAACTAAAAATAAGTGAATGATATGTTTTCCCGGGAAACTGGTCCCAACCAGAAGAAAGACCAATAATGTGAGTCAGACACAATGCGGGAAGAATCAGTAGTGAAATAATAGTTGCAATAATCGCAATAATGATAACAAAACTAAGAGAAGAAACCCTCTTTTGCAAGTTTGCAAAATATATATATATATATATATATATATATATATTGAAGACGAAGTTTGAGTTTTTTTTTTTTTTTTTTTTTTAACCTCGGATTTGGATTTCCTTTGACCACTTTCTGCCCGTATTTCCTCCACCGGTACCCATCATCCAGTATATCGATATCACTGGTAGTTTGAACCACAACTCTCGGTTCTCTCACTGTTCTACTCCCAGGAGCCGAAATTCCTTCACTTTCCCCTTCTCTTTTCCTTCAAAAAAAAAAAAAGAAAAAAAAAAAGACTAATTAGAAAAACCCCACCAAAGAAATTCACAAACAAAAAGAATTAAAAACCAATAATTAAAAAAGGAAAAATAAAAACTTACCATCTTTTGGCATCAGGCTCATCATCTTCAAACTCATCCCCTCCGGATTTGGTCTTCTGGGAGCTCTGCTCAAACTCGTCATCCCCAACCGATATCGACGAGTTCTCCGGCGTGGCAACGGAAGAATCCATTTGGCCGTTTCCTTGCGAGGAAACGTACGACTCTGGGAGAATTTCATTGTTCTTAGAGCTTTGAATCGCTGACGATGACGAGGATGACCTCCTGGTGGACTGAGGCTTGGGATGGTTGTGACTTCCCTTGTAAACAATCTCAGTGATTTGCCCATCCAACGACCTCTCAACCTTCTTCTTGGTTGGGCAATTCGGGAACGTGCACTTGTAATAACTCCTCGGATTTTCGCTCCCTTTCACCTGCTTCTGGCCGTATTTCCTCCAATTGTACCCGTCGTCTGATCTCCTGCTCAAGGAATGGTGGTTCAGCTGAGGATAATTGGTGTACTCCGATTGGAAATCGCCGTTGGTTTTGGTTGCGAATTCAGATTTTATCTCTTGCTTTGCGGGTTCCTGATAATTAGTCCATGCCTGTTTTTTTTTTTTTGGCATGACCAAAAAGGAATGTTACAACAAAGTAAGAAACGAATTGAAAAAACTGAGGCAAACAAATGGTGAGATGTTTTACTTACGGCTTGAGATGATGAGGTGTTTGAAGATTGAAAGATGGAGGATGATGTTGAGGATGTGGGAGGCCTTGTTTGGGTTTGGAAAGAGAAATCTGAGAAGCTTTTGTCTTCCTGTTTCACGCTTTGTTGATTGTTGGTGGTCTTCCAGGCTTGAGCTGCAAATGTTCCAGTAGTTGGAGACGGCAGAATCTGAACAGAACAGAAAAAAACCAAAAAATCATGAAATTGGATTGGTATTTTTGGTTGGAAAAAAACAAAAATAAATTCAAGATGGTCCAATTATTAAAAGCTAAATTCTTATTTTGTAGTAAATCCAATTTCATAAAATTTACCTAAAAAAAATACACAACCCCAACTACAAAACAAGCAAGTTTCAAGTTTTTCTGATCAGAGTTCAACAAAAATTCTTACGTTGGACGCGTTGAGAAGAACAGGGGAGTCGAGGAGCTCAGCTGGGCTAAGGCCGGCGGGGATGGCGAAGTAGGAAGAAGGAGAAACATAGGGTGGGCTAATGGGCAGCGAGGGAGGCGGGAGCGACTTGAACTTGGGGACTCCCCAGCCGGTGCGCTCGGCGATTCGGTCCGACAGCCCACGGCGGTGGGTTTCGGAGGCACCGTCGTCTCCGCCGGAGGCCAGGAGGTCGGAGAAGGAGGTGGTCATGAAGGGGTGGGACGGGAAGGTGAAGTTGGGGTGTGAATTCGCTGAGGTGTCTAAGCTCCCTGAGGAAGAGGCCATAGGAGAGAGAAAGAAGGGAGAGAGGGGGGAAGGTGTCTTCGGACGAGAGAGAGAAATGAAGATGAATATGAATATGAAGAAGAAGAAGAGAGGAGAAGAGAAGACGGTCACGTATCGCCCAAGCCAAAGAGTCTTTTCATTTTCTTTTTCTTTTTCTTTGTTTCTGTATCGTTGGAGCCTTCTTAGAAGGCTCGTGTGGAGATTTGACCGTGGAAAATATTTTTTGTCCCTCTTATTACAAAAGTTTTTCTTTTCTTATTGTTCTTTTATGTAATTTGCCTTTGGTCAAAGCTCGTGCGTTTGACTGGATGGCGGCAGTGGGATGTGTCTCTGCCTCTCTTCCCATTTGCCTCTTACGAGGGGAAAAAGTCTCGCCAAAAATGCTGTGCTTAGACACTAATTACGAATCGGCTAATTATGATTACTGTCTGATTATTTGATTTTGTTCTTTCTTAGAATCTCCGTTTGTGTAAAATACGAGATTAAGGAATAGTTGGAGTTTAATAAGAAAACCAAGAACGCAAATCAGGTCATAAATAAATATATAGATATATCTAAGAAAGCTACCTTGTAAAGGCCGCATGTATGTAATAGTATTTCAAGTATTTATATTGAATTTCCTATAAATTATCACATGACTTACTTTGTTTACTTTATCGGGTGTTTAATAAAGTAGTTAAAACTGTTGGTTAGAACTATTTTTACTGTAACAGGCAAGAACTTTATATTGTAGTAATTTTTTTATTGTTAATGTAGCATGATAACTGAAAAAGTGATCTGAACCATTGATTGCCAAACATCTTCTAAGTTTGCCTTTATTTGTTTTACAATATAATGACATATGTTAATACCGGTGTTAAACCAAATAAGGCTTGAATTTTTTTATTGACTCTAAAAAACAGAGGCTTGAATGAATATTTGTCTAGCAGGCAAAACGATTATTTTATTATTATTATGTTTTGGTCCGATTATAAAGGGCAAGGTGCAAAGAACTTGTCCCTCTAACATAGGGCCGGTAATTTCGGACACGCACAATGATACGATACGAAAACGACATGAGATAAATAAGTTTGGACCGCACGTGTATTAATTGTGCCATAAATGGGTTGGCACGAATAACACGAAAATAAACGGGCTGGATTCATACTAACACGCTAAACACGCCTTAACACATTTAATTAAACGGGCCGTAAACGTGTTGACACGGCACGGCACGACCCGCCCATTTATAACACATTTAAACCTAAAAATAAAAACATTTGAAATATTTATAGTAGGTTAGTATTAATTAGATATTATGTTTTTGTTAATTTTTTTATTGGCTTTTAAAAAAAATTATTTTTTTTTAATTTTTTTAAATTTTTAGTTAATTGGATCATAAACGTGTTATATGCGTGCTATTATCGTGTCAATCCGTCATGGCACGTTTAATAATCGTGTTGATCGTGTCGTATCGTGTTACGCATGTCATAGGCGTATCGTGTTTGTGTTTGCATTTCTAGTACGTTTATTAATCGTGCCGCGTTCGTGTTTGGGCTAAACGCATTGTACTGTAAACGTACCAACACAAACATGATTATTGCTACCTCTACTCTAACGCCACTCCACAAGAAATGAAGGGACTGGTAGTTGGTATTTATGACTCTAACTTGCTAAAGCTTCAAAAGTAACAAAACTTATTCGATCATATTGGACCAATTAATATCAACACTAAAATATGAAACTTCACGAACCAAATTCTTTTGTAGTCTTGATTGAGCTTATGGGATTTTTATGAGCCATTTTTTCATCTTACAAACCTTGACACGAAATATTAAGTTTAAATTATTTTATTTTTTTGGTCCATTCATTTAATGGTTTGTAAATTGGCACAGTTCTTATTGGCACAGTTCTTCAGTTTTACTTCCAATGGTCCTTCTTTAATGTATAATATTCTTACGGATAATGCATATTTTAAACTATTAAATCTGATTAAAAGTATTTTTTCCTGTAATAGAGTATTTAAAAATTATAGTTAGAACTTGAATTTTTAAACTAAGAATTATAGTATATGAAAACTTTATGCTGTATCTCTTTTTTTATCATTGTATCATGTGAGTGCTTTATACTATAACAATTAAAAACTTTGATTAAAATTGATTTTGCTCAACGCTCGTTAAATTTGTAACTTATTTGATATTAGTTGGTTCTAACTAATTTTTTAGTTAAAAACAGTATAAAACTCTTACATGCTATAATAAAAAAAAGTTACTATAATATAAAACTTTTATATGCTATAATAATTAAAATTTTAACTATCATATCAATCACAATATTAACGGTGGGAAGATAATTACTTATTCAATATTTACAAGAAAACTCTTCCGGTAAAAATAGGAGGGAGAAACGGGTTTTTGTAGCTATGGTTAAAATGCAAACTATTTGATATTTGTGAACTACGTGGGACTTGACAAATTTGTCGCTTTCTGCTCAACCTCTTAGATCTAAAGCTGTCCTGGGACTGGCAGTAACAGGGATATTTGTGGGTTTTTAAGGAGTCTATCTAGAAGATCCATTTGTAATTGTTTGTATGTTCGGCTCCAATAACGTGTGAAAAGGGGCTATTGTCTGCTGTCAAATGGAATCCAACTGGTACCACAAATCTTCTTCGTGGGAAAAGATGCCATTACATGGGAGCTCCCATGGGCATTGGAATTTTAGCTCTCCTCAGCCAATTGGAATACAAATGCTTTTTAGCAAAAGCGGAAAACTCAAAAGAGTTCTTTTTTAAGATTTTTCATTGTCCAAAATTAGATTTAAATTAATCCTTCTCACTAACATTAGGGATTTGGAAAGTTGTTTTTATTCAAGTTTTTTTAATTAATGATTGAAGTTCTTTTAAAATTAAAAAAATAATCTTTTTTAGTAGGCAATTAATAATGTATTGATGCTGATTTAATGTAGCGATATTAATTAATAATGGACTGATTTAGGATTTATCAACGCCTAACTTAATAGTTTATTATTAATTGAGATCTATAATGATTAAACTATATTATTTAGTAATTATCTAATTTCACTCAATAATTTACCACATTATCATGATAAATCATTCGTAAATCAATAATAATATGATTTATTAGTGATAAATCATACTCAATTAATGATCTATAGTTGTGAATAAAAATGTCATTTCTCAAATTCTAAAAAAGATCGATCATTTTTTTATTTTTAAAAAGTTTATATATTTATTTAAAAAGTTAGTCAAAATAGTTATTTGTCTAATTTTCTCGCTAATATATAACAATTTAAAAAAAGTTAAAAATTAACAAACAGAAACATCTATACATCTAAGCTAATAACAGGAAACAAAAAAAATTAAAAAGAGGCAAAGGGGTAGAGGACTTTAACATTACTTTGGAAGCTCCAATTTGCAATGGGGGGGAGAATAATGCCCAACATCTCAACACATAGAAGGGTTTTTTCGTTAAAGTCTTGCCTAATTTGTTACGTATACCTAAAACTTCAATACTCTATGGACTTTTTTTTTTTTAAATTTTCTTTCTCATTTTTCTTTCGGTGGAAGGAAAACAAGGCGTCTTGGATATAACAAGTCACATTAGTTGATCTGCACGTTTACCTATGATAAGAATACCTTAAAAAATGTTTTTGTCAACCATTAATGCTCTTTGTTTTTTCGTCAAACCAATTGTTCTATAATTACCAATAACCAAGTCCAAGGATATGCATGGATTTGATCATTTGAATGGTTTCTATATATTGGGGTTGGGGGGGCCTTTTGTCTTCTTTCGTGGTTTGGCTGGTAGAGATGTTAACATGTTTCTTATGCGCACTTTTGATTCCCTTGTTCCATGATTACAATTAGTGAATACGAATGCAAAATTGTTTGACTAATAGTCATAAATGCAACGATGTTAACTGTTGTTCCCATTTTGCTTTCACAAATGGTTTTAACCAATGGAATCTATGTTAGGTGACAAGCAATTGGTGAAAAGTGAGAACTAGCTTAATAACACCGAGGGCCCTTAAAATTTAGAGTCTCTCATATCTTACTCTTTAAACTTTAAAAATCATTATTTTAGTTCTCAAACTTTTAAAACTCCTCATTTTATCCTTGAATTTTAAAAATCATTCTTTTATCCTCTAAATTTTTAAAACTTCTCGTTTTGCTCCTTGAACATTTGATATTTTATTCAAATAGATAGAATTAAGCTTACATGATTCACACATGGACACTTGTAAGAACAAAAATAAGATTTTATTACTCCCAAGTTATGTTTTAAGCTTGTACTCTCACTTTGGGCTTCTTTTTTATTTTCTTTTATTTGAATTCTTATTTAGGAAGAGTTTGTATGTATATTTCTTATCATCTTTAGTACGCAACTTTTATTTAATAAGTCGATATTGTTTGTCAATATCTTATTATCTTTAATGAGTTACTCACCTCCTTTATTATTCAAGTTCAAACAATATCGACTTATTAAATAAATTATGCATTAAAAATGAAAAGACATGTGTAGATAATATGACACCCGAGCATTTTTAGTGCATTAAAAATGCGATAACCTAAGGATTCTGTTAAGTATAAATATGTGTCACAAGGATTATTGCTTAATCTAATTTTTATGCTAAATTCCATGAAAGTCAAAAATAGGATTTTTAAGGGTAAAAAACATTTCATAGCCTTAAATAGAAAGAATGATACAGAAACAAGCTAGAAAGTTTAGTTGTTGTAAAATGTGTTGCAACAAATGTTAAGACAAAAATACAGCCTAAGAAAAATATTGTATAATAATATGAAAATTATACATTATTAGAATAATACAGTATAATGAAGTACACTGGTAAAGTTATATAATATAAAAATTACACTGTAAAAGTAATGCAGTATAAGAATTGAACTGTTTAAAGATAAGCAGTATAAAAATTAGACTGTTTAAAGTTAAGTTGTATAGGAATTACATTAAGTGATGGATGTAAATAAGTATGGGATGTTGTGGGACCTCATGAATTGTTTAGAATAGAATATCGATAGTATAAGAAAATACTATAAGTATAAATTTAAACTGTATAAAAATTCTTTGTAGGACCCACCATGGGAGACCAAAATGAATGAAAATTTGCCACCAAACTCCCTTGGGTGGCCCTATTACACATTGTCAAGTTAAGCCAAATGATGATAAGTGATGACAAATATAATGAGTCAGCAAATTTGATGAAAAATTACCAAAATGCCCCTTGATGTGGCTGATCAAATGTTGCCAAGATTAAGCAAACTTTTGATCCCTAATTAATGCAAAATGGTGACTAATCTTGATAAGTCACCAAGTTGCCAAAAATGAAAGTAAAGAATAAAAAGCAAATGTGAAGGAAAAATTCTTCATTTTTCTCCCATTTCTTCCCTAGCCAAAACCGACGGGGGGGGGGGGGGGGGGGGGGGGGGGGGGGGGGGGGGGG
>CAMOHE010045139.1:70042-102732 GCA_946598075.1 Artocarpus hirsutus | reverse complement strand
CCCCCCCCCCCCCCCCCCCATCCAAAATGCTATTTCCTCTCAAAATTTTAATGAATCCCAAGCTCTAAATCATGTAAGGAGACAAGAACAAGTAAAGGAGATCAGGATTTAAGAGTTTTCAAGGTAAAACTCAAGCTTTTCCTATTATGTTTAAGGGTTTTATTCATGATTTGGATTGGATTTCATGGGTTGTCTTGTGGATGCTTTTAAGGGAGTTTGGGAGCCTTCAAGTGCTAGGAAGTGGGGACAAGCACTTTGCATGGATTAGGTAAAATCCTAGTCTTTTTAATTAAGCCAAAGTTTATGTTTTATTATGTATACCAAGTGTTTGAGATGTGGTATGAGCTATGACATGTAAGAGGGATATTATGGCATGATTGTTTTATGTTTTATATTGATGATGATGATGAAAGAAAGAAAGAAAGTAAAGGTTTTGTGGTTAAAAATAAGAAATTGTTAAACTTTGTAAAGTTTAAATTCAAAGGAATGGGGTTTTTGAGGGTCTTAAAGGCCAATTTATTTTTCAAACATGGTATAGGATCTGTCAAAATAGTGAGGGAAACAACTTTTGTGAACAAAGTTTTACAAAATTCTAAAAGAACTAAATTGTAAAGTTTTATAAAAGCTAGACAGATTTAAAAATTAGCCAAAAGGTCAACCTTTAAGGAAAGTCAAAGCATAAAAGCTGTAAAACTCATCGAAACTATTGACAAAATGTGGACAGTTTGTTAAAATTTTGCTCGGTTGAGGAGTTATGGATTTTACGAAATTTTGAGCGTAAAATTTCATGAAATGAAAACATTATGAAATGTTTAGAATTCAACCAAGAAATTTTTGTAAGTTTTGTTCCTTGTGAAAAAACTAAACATTTTGGTACAAGTGTTCGTTTTTGGTTTCGAGGGAAAAAATGTAAAGATTTTTGTATTCGGGCCAAAACCTTAAAATTGTGCAAAAATTGGATTTTCACTAAGGAATGTTAGGTTCTTGCATTGTTGTAGGCAGCGAGTAATCATAGATGCTAAGTTTTAAAGGATTTAAAGTTTAGTAAAGGAAAGATAAGAAACAAACGTTAAGGGCAAGAATGTCAAGATTTTCACTTTACGGGTCAAAACTATAAAGTTTTGACAAAATAGATTTCAACTAAAGAAAAACTGTTGTTTAGTTTTCTCCAATGTTATGAGAAGTAAAGAAATGTATGATGTTTTAAAAACGGGTTCCGAAGGTTTTTAAAGACCCGTTAAGGGCAAAATAGTCATTTTATAAAAAGGGCCAAAACGTACCCAAAACACCAAATGTTGGAAAATGCCCCTTAGCGGGAATTTTTCCATAATATATAAGAAATAAGATGAAAAGTTAAGTAAACAGTTTAACAAGTTACGAAGTTAACGAAAAACCCGTTAAACCTAAAATTGTCATTTTTTAGAAAACGACTAAAGTATAGTTGAATATTCCAAATTAGTAAAACACTCTTAGACAGAAAATGTTTCATGATACGTTAAGTAACAAAATTGTCACATGAGATGGGAAATTTAATAAGGGATGTTTAAGTAAAGAAAAAGGTAACCTGATTGGTTATAGAGTTAAGTAAAGAGAATGATAACCCAATAGGTTACAGAATTAAGTAAAGGGAAAGGTACCCGGTGGGTTATAAAGCTAAGTATAAGAAAGTAAACTGATAGTATACAAGTTATGTAAAAAGGAAAAAATGGTTAATGTTTAAGTTTCATTATCAATCGAGCAGATTAATAAAAAGAAAGTTAGCTAATAAGTCAGGTGTTGTATGATCAGGACACAGAAGTAGATTAATGCAAGGAAAAGGAAGGAAATAGGAACATTAGAGCTCTAGACAGGTAAGTTCAAACCTCACCAAAAGCGTGAAATAAATGATTTTCAAATGCATTTTATATGTTTGCAAATGTGTATGCACATGTAATACAAGTTGTTTTTAAAGTATGTTTTCACTCGTTATGCATAAAGTTTTAAAGATTAAGGAAAAGTTTGCAATGTATTTGCAATAATTATATTTAAAGTACGTTTGTATTTTGTTAATGCATAATGTTTTACAATTTAAGTTATAAGATTTATGTTGCATTTGTTATGCAATAATTTTAAAGAGAACAAGTTATGATTTGCAAATGTGTTTGCATATGATGTGTTAACATTTGATATACTTACAAAAGTTAATAAGAAGGTAAAATAAAGATGATAAAAAAAAGGGTCGTATCAGCCTTTTTGATGTGAGGTATACATGTAAAGTTAAAGTTATGACCTTGGTGTTCGATGGTCTCAAGTCTTCCACAAGGGAAGCATCATGTTTATGATCTCATGATTAATGATATTGGTACGAACACTAAAGTTTATAAAAAAAGAAAAGTTAAGGAACAACGATAAGAAGTTGAAGTAAGAAATGAATGTTCATAAGATGCTCACAATTGAAAGTTCATAATTGAGCATAAATGAAATCATGCATTTTGATTTTGTCGTATTCCTTGTTATAAATGTTTATGTGTTAAGATAAACATTTTGAGAAATGTTTTACGTTTAATGTTTATGAAAAACCTTTCTATGTCTACAAGAAAAGATTTATGAATGACGTTTTAAGAAAAAACATTTAAGAAATGTTTTATAAAAAACGTTTTTGAAAAATGTTTTAAGAAAAAGCTTTTTAAAAGAAAAGCTTATAAAGTCTGTTAAAATAATTTATGAGTTTATGCTTGAACTTACTAAGCGAAAGCTCATAAAAGTTCCTTCATACTGTAGGTAGCCCTATGGGTGACCAGTAGGACTTGTTTGAAGAGCTCGGTGTTGCAGAGGACGAATGCGAAGATTTAGGTATGGATACCACTACAGTATGTTTCTGCTATTCAAAGAAAATGTTTTTCCCCTATTTGATATAATGTTTTCAAAGTTTTAAGATATATTTTACGAAATGTTTTGTATAACTATAAAGATAAGTTTTAAGCTATGATTCAGCTGATGTTTTATATTAAGTTTTAAGAAACGATTTGAAATGGTTTTGAAATCAAGTGTTGAAAATGTCTTAATTTGAATTGCAACAGAAGTCACAACAGCTTTTAAGTATGTTTGAAAGAAAGAAAAAAATTTATTTAGTATTTTTCTTATTAAGTAAGTAAGATTAATATTTAAGTAATGATGTTTAAAGAAAGTTAAGTGACTGTCCGAAAAGGCAGGGCGTCATAGATAAACCCTTCATAAATGAGAGTTTAGAATAAAAAATAAATAGAAAAGGCCTTTAATGAAGTATAAATGTGAAACAAAACTTAAGAGAATAAAATTAACCTTTTCCCCTTATAAGTAATCTATGTGTGAATCACGTAAGCTTAATTCTGTCTATTTGAACAGAATATCAGAGGTCAGAGGGCAAAATAAGGAACTTTAAAAGATCAGGGGCAAAGTGAGGGATTTTAAAGTTTAAGGGGCAAAATGAATAGTTTTGAGAGTTTATGGAGCAAAATAATGGTTTTTAAAGTTTAAGGGATAAAGTAATAAAGACCTTAAAATCTATGGGCTATTGGTCTTAATAAACCTTTTAATAAAATGATTTACAAAAAATTATACTACAAAGCAAATTTACTTATGAGGCCAGAAATAAAATATAGCAGTTTTTTAAAATATTTCAAAAATAAGAAAGTTATAAAATAATTATTTTGATGATATTCTTATTTTGTACTCGATCTAACAATTTACACAATAATTTTTTAAGAATTTTAAGTTTCGCTATTTATAAAATATTATATATATAATATAATAACTAGTAAAAGGTCTTTATATTTCTAATTTTGCTAATTATTAAATACCCAAACATGCTCATTTATCAATACTATTGTTGCATTAATTTGAGCCTTTGACAATGATCTTTTTACCTTTAGAGTGCAAGTTATAATTTTGAGCATATAAAGATCACTTAACCTTGTGTATGTTGCCGAATAAAAGTAAGAACGTTATTTTTAGGTGCACTTGAAATTATTTTCTAACGAACCAAGGGATATTTTGACCGTTTAAGAAATATTTAACTGTTAAACAATGTTTTTTTAATTTAACTAACGAAAAAGATGTTTTTGTAAAATTTTAATAACTCTGGAGTGCTGATGTAAATGTTTCGATCAACAGAGAGCTAGGTTATTGTAATATTTATAATTCATCGTTGTTATGAAATTAAAGTTTAATATAATATTTAAAATATTTTTAATTATATAATAATTATTTTAATGATAGTATATTTTATACTATATAATTACATAAGGCTTGTTTAATTCTATTAAAAAAAAGTTTTTTCCCATATTCAAAAATATAAAAAATGAGAATGTTTCTAAAACAGTGTTTGGTTAAAAATTTATGGGGGAAAAAAAAATTGTTTCAAAAATATATAAAAATTTCCTCAAAGTTTGGGGGAAAAAACAGTTGTTTTCAACTTTTGTTTTTGTTTTCTCTCATCTCTGTTTGTCAAGAGACCAACCCAGCTCCCCCTCCTACTTTTCTTCCACCTTGTCCGATCTCTGGCAATCCCCACCAAAGCCAAACGCCATCCCCAATCACCGAAGCATTGTCGTCCACCATCTATCCGTAGTAGATCTCGGCGTCGCCCAACTACAGCGATTGTAAATCCTCGGCCAAGCATCGAGATTTGTCCCATCTTCGTTGATCGTTGGCCTAACGACCTATGGGCCAATGACCTCCTCTGACAAGAGGCGCTCGATTTCCTTCGGCGACAACATGCAATCTCCTTCAGCAAGAGGCGCTCCATTTCCTTTCGAGACAACCGGCAATCTCCTTCACTGAGCAACTCAGAGGAATCCCCGCCGTTGAGGATGACATAGAGCTTATTACGAGAGAGAGAACACAGAGGGGTGGAAGAGGAAGAGAAACGAAGAAGGAAAGAGGAAAAAAAAGAAAAAAAAAAAGTAAAAATACAAATATGACAAATAGGAATATTTTTTATCAAAAAATGTTTTGCTTTAAAAGAGACGTTACCGTATGCAATCAAACACAACTTTAGAAACAATCCTAATACCATTATTAAAGAAGTTTTCATTTCTAGTTTTCATGAAAACAAAACCAGTTCAAAAATATTACCAAACAGACTATAAATATTATTTTAATAATATTATTTTAAGATATATATAAAATATTTATTTATTAAAATTGTCTTTTAATTCTATAAATATAATTGAGTTATTTATCTTATTAAATATTTGTTATTTAAGCAAAATACAAGAAAGACAACATAGTGTTAAGATGTGTAATAGTGGTAGAAGCGTTTTATATGCATATGTAGGGCTCTTACTAGATTCTTAACGTCCATCGGTGAATATGAAAGAGGAAATAGAAGAATAGGACGAAATAATATGGCCTGTTTGTTTGACATATTAATAACTTTTTAGACTCAGAGTTTAAAAAATTCTTTGAATGGATGTTTGTTTTTTTTTAAATTTAAATCAAATGAATCCTTTGAATTTGTAAGTTTTTAAAGTTCTACTCCTCTTTAAACTATTTGGACTTGCATTAATTTGCTACAGTAAAATCTAATATTTTCTTTTCTATATTTGTGAAAAAAAATTATAACTTATCTATTCGATATTCGATTGGGATGATTCTTCTTTCATTGTATTCCTAATGAAAAGATAAATAAATCAAGATCTATATTGTATATTTTTTAATCTCATGAACATTAAGACTTTGTTAGATTTGTTAATAAGTTAAAAACTTTTTCCACTATCTGTCCAAACATAAATTTCAATTTTATTACCTATTCAGATTAATAATTTAAATGCACATCAAACGTCAGTTGGAATAACAATTTAAATCACATAATTCAAATAGTACAATTCAAATCAAAATAATCTAAATCAATACAATTCGATTTTATTTACCAAACGAACCTATATAATTTTTTAATGTCCTCTCCCCTCAAAAAGAAAAAAAAATCTTGTCCAAATTAAAACATTGGAAGGGACTTTTATCCAGTGCTAATCATCATGCTGAGGCACAAAAGGATAGATGAATACACAAATATAAATATAATATAAGTATAGCTTTTGCTATTTGTTTTTTTTCCCTGCACAACTACTTTTCTTTTCTTTTCTCTCCTTTTGAAAATCGAGGTTGTATTATAAATCAGAGAAATAGAAATACAAAATATATCAAAATCACCAATAATTTTGACTAAAATACTCAAGGGGATGATACATGCAACGAGTTCTAATACGAGAAAATCGAAGAGGCACACGACTAATCAAGCACATAAATAACTATTTTAAACGCATCATTATAGTTGGTCAACAACTTCGACTGATCAAGGTCAAGTGACCAAAACCACATAGGCCTACCACAACACTGCAAATTAAGGACAAAGACTTGAGGATTAGACATGAAGACTATACCTAAAATTGAGAAAACCATCTTTGTTATTACAATAAACTACCAACATAAACACATAAACATGTTAAAACTAGATGGTGGAAACGCAATGCTTTTATGTGACAAATACAAAATAAATAGAAGGGTAAATCCCAAGAGACATCGACAAGATCTCCGATGACAAGCCGACAACAGCCAAAGATGAGTAAGTTGCTGCAGCATTGCTAGCAAGCTGAAGAAACTTTGCAAAAGAGTCGAGCCTCTGACGCATAAGAACCAAAGCAACCACTTTGCACTCTCCGCCATATCTGATTGTTGCATTGCACAGCATCTTGTCTAAACCATAAGGGGCTCAAAATCACTGACGCATGAGCGAAGCTAGAGGAGGCAACAAAATGCACATCGAAAAACACCCCCAACCTTTAACACCCACAATGTGCTCCCAAACCAAGATGAAAAGATCCTATCAAGACCAACCGCAAAGGGCTCAAAGTCACTAGCACACGAGTGAAGCTAGAGACAGCAACAAAATACACGTCAAAAAAATCCCCCAACACCCGCAAAATACTCCCAAACTAATACTTTATCAAGACCCCACTGGAGACCCATACCTCATCACCCAAGCACCTTCCCATGGAATCGAGAGACTGGAGCCCAGCCCAAGGGCAGCGACAGACTCCAATTGTTTGATAACTTATAGCATTGAGAAATGCGAAGTAAGCAAGAAAAAAAGGGATAGAAAAACCTAGAGTACAGTTTGGTTCCGCACAACCACTTTAAGCCACAACATTTTTTTTAGTAAATTATATTAAGGAAATTTATAGTATGTTTGAAGCATTGGTTTGAATCAATTGGTTTGAACTTAAACAATATAAAGTTCTCATATGTTGTAGTGTAAAATAGATGTGAGTTATAGTGTAAAATTTTCACATACTATAATTTTTTGAACCAATTGTTTTAATTCAATGTTCGTAAATACCATATTAATTTTTTTTATATAGTTACATGTTGTGAGCCATTTTGAATTTATTTGCATTTATTAATATTAGGTCACTAATCTAATTATATGCCGATCATGGTATTTATATGGAGCTCCATTCATAGTGCTCTTAAGGGTAAATTGCTTTAGTAGTCTCAAACCTTTTACGAAAGTGAAAATTTGGTCCTCAACATTGTTTATTTAATTAACCCCAACCTTTGATTGTAGTTGCTAAGGGACGAATTTCATTGATATCTGTTATAATGCCCTTCACATGATGTGTTCATAACTACTTTAGTAAGGGTATTTTAATAAAATATCTAATATTTTTAAATAAATTTAAATTAAAACATAAAAGAATAAAAAGGTAAAAAAACCAAATTAATATTAACACAAATAAGCAAATAATTAAATAGAAAAAAAGGACCCAAAATCTTTTGCTGACCATCATCTCCCATTCTTCCCCTTCTTCGTTGTCCACCTTTCCCCACCCTAAGCTCAATCGCGAGAGAGCTCAATTGAGATGTGACCCGTCGTAGCCTTAGCCGTCATGAGCCATAGTGCAAGCCAATCAAGACCTAATAATTGTCGTTGAGCTGCCTTGTCTTATTATCTCCATTGCGAGCCAAGCTATGAGGCCCTTGCAAAGGTCGAAGAGATTTGGGGAGAGAAAGTGAGGGCGATGAAGTTTGGCTTGCGTTGGGAATAAGCAACCTTATATCAGGGATAAAGAACGAGGAGGCGGCGACGGAGCTAGCTTGCATCGGGGATGCCATGATGGTGATGATAACGATTGATCTAGGCTCACGTTGGTGATGTCATCCTTCTTTTTAGATATAATATAGATGTATTTTATATTTTTAAAAAAATATTATTGATTTATTTAAAAGTATTTTAGTCTTTCATACAATTTTAAGGTTCTCTGTTGTTCATGTGACGTACATTTAATAGCCATCCCGTTAAAAGTGTCTCTTAACAATTAAAATCAAAGGTTAGAGTCTATTAAACAAAAAAATAATTAGGACCAAATGTTCACTTTTATTAAAAAAAAAAAAATTAAAGGTTCATAGAGTAACTTACCTATATATTAACCCTCTCAAGCGTCCACTGAGAAGTTGGCTTGACTGAGCTGATATCAAAGCCGAAATATGTCACGCCCGTTTACATTGCCTCGAGACTTGAGAATAGCTATGACTGAACTCTCGTGCATCAAACCTTCAAACTTTCTCTTCTTCAAAACGTGTTTCATTCTTTCCGAACAAATTTTAGTCTATGTTATCAGTTTGTTGTTTGTTTGTTTGTTTGTTTTGCAGAGGTTGTCCTAGAAAATTATATTTATTTTGATGCAGACGTTTTTTTTTTTTTGGTAAATTGACGCAGACATTTTTACTCCTCGTTGCATCCAAACCAAACAAAAAGGTCACATCTGATTCAGCGTACGGTTGGAACGTTAGATGATGAAGCTGACTCAACAACCGTTCACGAACAGTTTTAGTAAAATTTCCAACAAAATGACCACTAACTTCCGGTTTGAAGACCTCTGGTTGCCCTTTGCTTTCGCCTAAGCAGTCTAAGCAATTTTTTAGTTAGAAATAATATAAATCTCTCATATACTACGATAAAAATAAAAAAATTATTACAATGTAAAACTTTCATATGTAACAATGTTTACGGTTTAAATCAATAGTTTTAACCACTATATACTAAACATCTTAGATGTGTTAATCCTCAAAATGCTACAATATAAACTGTCTTAATTAAACCATAAATAATGTTATTGAAAATATAATTATAACATAAAGACATGATAAAATTATCCAAGACCAAATATGGAATGGAAGCATGGTGATTTTTGTTGCACCAATCTACTCTCGCTTTCATTAGGAGTCTGTTATCTAGAAATTACTTTTCTATTTACCAAAAAAATTATATGAAACGATGAAAAGTATAACACGTTCTTTACCTTTTTTTTTGGGAAAAAAAAAAAGGTTTTTGCCTGATTACAGCTTACTAAATGCACGTTGCACCGATTGATGGAAGTTGACGGCTTTTCTCAAATATCAGCAAACCTTAGCCATTATGAAACGAGAAACAGAACATTTTCCAATGAATATTAATTGCTGAACATGGGTTTTAAGCAAAAGGCGTCTCCTGTTGGACGTTTATTATACGAGCAAAGACAAATTCCTCATCCCTCACTTTTAAAAGCAAATTGTTCGTAGGTTCACCATCACTTCAAAAAAAATCCAGAAAACAGAATCCAAGTAAAAATATTCATATTAGAGTATAGTGATCCGAATATAGTTTGACCCAATTTAAAAAACTAACGGTACAACAATTATAACGAAAGAAAGAACATGTATTAGCACTTGTTAGAAGCCGCTAACGGCCAAGACTACTTAGTATCTTCTCATTAGATCAAAAGGCTTGAGGAAACATTGAGATCAAAGGATATTTACCATTGAACAACGACGTAGAACGAGAAAAAGAGAGTACGTACGACATTTTTAAGTTAAACACGTACAAATTAGTGATCAAAGGCCAGCTATACTCACGTGTTTATTTGTTCGATCTTTAGCCCAAAAAGAAAACATTGTTTATAACATAAACGAGAATTTCCCCTCAAGAAAAAAAAAAAAAAAACACGAGAAAATGTGGCAAGAAATGCACACTGGTTTGTTTAGTAACATTTTCATTTCATGTTTTTAGGAAACTTCAGAGCGCCTTCCCAACTGTAGTTGCCATCCCTTTGGATCTATTTCCACCTGAAAAACACACGACTTTGCGTTAGTCTTTTGGCAAAGCGAGAAACGACGTTCAGCAACACAGAAGTTAAAATCCATAAAGAGAGAGAGAGAGGGCAATTTTTACCTGGAATGCTTTGTCTCTCCAATGGAACACACAGCCACGAGCCTCCATATATTTGAAGATATGTTGAGGCAACAATGGTCTAAACGATGTATGAAGTTTGACTTTTGTTAAACCTCCACATGTTAAAAGGGCGGCAGCTAGGCCACTTGGGGTCAACCCTGCTAAGTGAAGGATTGTCATGTTCTGAAGACGGTTGATTCGGGCGACGGTTAATAGGCCAACGTCTGTAACTGAACAATATGACAAGTTTATCTGTGACATGAAGAAATGAGATTCATCTTTGATTAGTTTGACCAGATAGCCTCGTTTGGAAAGCACGTTTGAAAAACAAAGTTCAGTTTGTTAAAGTGAAAAGCTTGCACGTGCTACAGTGAAAAGCAAAAAGTTTGCTATAGTATAAAGCTTTCACATGCGACAATTTATAAGCTCTAACTGATTTTTCCAAACACAAACTACAAGATTTTTCTAGACTGAATGGAATGGAGACATGCCTGTTTGAGATTTTGAGAGAATTTAGCAAGTGGGTGCATTGCGTCATCGTTGACGTTAAAGCACTTCTTGATGTCCAGCACCGTGAGTTGCCTGCACCCATTGGCAATGGCTGACAGACCCACGGACGAGATGCAGGGACACCCTCGAATTTCGAGCACCTTCAGGCTCGAGCATTTTGACAAGGATGTCAGCGACAAGTTTGTGATTTTGCTGTTGTAAGCAATGCTAATCATCTCCAGAGAAGGGCAGCCCCGAGCAATTGCTTCAATGCCTGTGTCAGCTACTCCCAAACACCTGCCAATAAAATTTTAAAAGAAACTCGAAAATCATTTTCAGAAGACTTGAACTAGTTTTAGATTAAATTTGACGGCGAACCTTGAATTTTAGACATTGAATTTGATAGGGGACAAACCTGTAGAGATCAAGCTCTTTGAGTTTTGAACAACCTTTTCCAACATGTACAAGTCCATCATCTGTTATGTTTAAGCATATCCCCAGCTTTAGAGTCCTTAGTTTAGAACATCTTGAGATGGCCTTCAAACCTTATCAAACCGAGCAACACAAATCATTACGTTTTCAATGAACTAAAAATGTCATACAGCGGAGCATTTGAGTTTAGATCGAAACCTTCATTGTCAATTTCGTTATCCGTGACATCCAATTCCTCCAACAATTGACAGCGCTGTCCGATAAACACAAAGGCATCTTTTGGAACCAGACTGCAAGCCTCCATTTTGAGGGAAGTAAGGGAGGTACATGAACTTGTTACACCATCTATGGAGGCGCAAGTTATCTTGCGACAGCAAGTGACGTCTAACTTCTTCAATTCTTTGTGTTTCTGAGCCAGGAAGATAAGACTCTCATCGGTAAGACCTGAGCACTTACTGAAGCTCAGCTCAAACAGAGAGGCATCCCAATTTCCGATGGCGTTGATCCCTAAACATGTGACCAAACAACCATCTAGCCTTATTGACTGCAACCCGGAAAATGGGTTGAGGCATTTCGCTACATCAGTGGTGACCTGAATCACAATTGACGATGAAACTGAGCCAAATGAGAGTACATCAATTGTGCAAAACAAACTCATGACACTAGACATTACACTTACAGAAGGGCCATTTGCCAAGACAAGCTGCTTTAGAGATTCAGCACCATTAGTCAGAGAAGACAAACCAACGTGGCTGAGATTCTGACAGTTTGATACATCAATCATCTGTGGAGAAGCCAAGTTCAAGAAATCCTCATTACAAACATAAACAAAGGTGAAATGGAAGCAAGGTTAATCAAGGTGTATAACTCATCATACAAGTAAAACTAAATTGAATATGGCTCTTGTTTACAATTTAATGGCATACAGACAGTTGAAGACACACATCATAATCTCATTAGTGTTTAATAGCTTAATAAATAAAAATTATGAACTTGCAAAAACTAATGTACCTTAATTGACTTGCAAGTATGCCTGAGTGTTGCGAGGCCATCATCATCAATACCATGGCATCCTTCAAGAATCAAATCCTCCAAATGTTGCAGTTGCAGGATAGGTGGAAGGCATTTCTCAGTAATCTATGGTACAAAAAAGCATAGGTAAAAATTCTGGCTGACAAGATTTCAAGAGCATATATATATATAGACAAATCTAGATTTGTTGTCTCATTTTTTTGTCTCTTTAGTTTTCCTTCTACTATTTATTTGCCACGTCATCTAAATTTAACAACCCGATCACAATAAATAAGAACACAATGCAAAAAACACTTAAACAATTAAATGAGGTGTCAAAATTTAATTGGAGAGATACCCGATACAACAGGCAAAACAACAGATTTGAACCCTATGCCTACACCAAACATTAAGTGGAAAAAAATATGTGCTAAGTGGGTTTGCATTGTAGATGAAAAGGAGGTCTTTAACCATATTAACTGGAACTAAAAATAATTCAACTATAATATATTACCCTGCATCCATCTTATCAAGACACACTTCCTGTCCGTACAATTTGAATAAGTTTTTAATCATTAAAATAATAAAATTTAGTGACCAGTGACTCGGCAACTTTTGTTGACTCATGATTTTTCAGCTCATTTACCCTTTCGTAGAACCATACAGTCCACTTACATGAACAAACAAGGCCAACGACTTGAGGCAAGTCAGTATATGCCATTACATCATTACATATTCCACCAAAAGTAGACTTCTGTTTTCCAATCCGCATCAGACGACCAACGAAGAAGCTCAGACCAAGAATTGGATACTCAAAATTGCACAAAGTTTTATAAACAATTTTATATTGGACTGGACCAAGCACCCCACTACAGAAAAGAATTACAAAAAAAAAAGACAAAAAGCATCATAAAATTCAACCATTCAGCCAAAAAAAGATTAAAAAAAAAAAAAAAAAAGAAGGTTCTAGTTCACACTAACCAGCCGGATTACCTAAACCCCAGAACCTGATTCTCATCAATCTCAATAAGAACTTGAAAAATTTTGGTCCTAATTGCTAGAACAAGAAAAAAGATATCGGCAAATTGCATTAAATCCACAAACAAGGTCAATTAACAGTTGACACATACAAAAATACAAAACATGAATATTTACAAACGTAGCAAAAAACATGAAAGACATCAAACAGAGCAATCTGCACAAAAAAAGGAAAAAACAAAAGATTACCGGTAAGTAAGAGAGATCTAAGCTTCGAATCTCCTTGCATTTCATAGCAATCAAACCGACTCCCAAATCCGTAATCCGCAAGCACCACCTTAAACAAACATTCTTCAATTTCCTACACCCAACGGCCACACAACCGATCCCGATATCAGTCACCGACTTACACCTCGCCAATCTCAGCCTCTCCAGATTCTTCGCCCCCGCGATCGCCTTCGCCGCCGAGTCCGTCAGCTCCGTCGCGTTCGACAGGTCGATCTCGACCAAACCAGCACAATTGGCGGCAAGACTCCCCAGCCCGGCAACGGAGAAGGACCTGGACCGGGAGAGGTTGACGGAGCGCAGAGTGGTTTTCCAGGCGAGGGAAAGGGCGGAAAGGGAGGCGTCGTCGACGAGGGGGCAGAGGGAGAGGTCGAGGTGGGAGATGGAAGGGTAGCGGTGGAAGGTCCGAGGGAGGAGGTCCGAGCGGAGGGGGCAGAGGGACCGCCGGTGGCGGGACTCCAGGAAGTAGAAGGACTTGCAGGCGGCGGAGAACGACCGCCGGGAGAAAGCGTCGTCGTTTATGTGGTCGAGGATCGCGAACACGAGCTCGTCACTGAAGACGTCGAACGGGTTCTTCTTTGTGTCGTTGATGCTGGTCTTCTGCTTTTTCATTTTCAGGAAGTAATGGGTTTCGACGTTTCTGAGGTTTGTTTGTTTGTTTGTTTGGTTTTTTTTTTTTAATTTGGCTGTAACTGCATAACGGAAAAGAGCGGATTTTCAGCTGAGCTGTGTTCGGTTTGGCTTGTCCCTGAGAGAGAGCGAGCCCAGTAGAAGAAGGAGACGCGTTGTGCAATTAATCTATCAATGCAGAATTACTGAACTGCCCTTATGCTGCGGCAGTAGTGCGTCGTGCTTTTTTATATGAATAACGAAGAGTTTTGTGGACAACGACGTCGTTAGGTGTTTGACAATATTGTTAAAAAAATATTATTTTAATCGTTATAATATAAATTTTTACATATTATAATAAAATTGTTTTAATTTTTGATTTAAATTAAACTGTCAAGCACTCACATATATGATATTATAATAAAATTGTTTTAATTTTTGATTTAAATTAAACTGTCAAGCACTCACATATATGATTTTGGCATTTAAAGGTGGTTTTAATATCATTTCCATGTATTTGATCGTAAAATAATAAGTAAAAACACCTCATCAAGAGTAAAAGAAAATTAAGTTTGTGAAAATGGAAAAAAAAAGATACATAAGTAAACAATTCCTATGAAACTCATTTTTTGCTAATATTTTGGGTTTGTTTAATATTGTCTTTAAAAGAGGTGAAAATATTTTTGTTTTGAAAAATAAAATCTTTTTAAAAATTATACTGAGAGTGTTTAAAATTTTTGCCTCGAAAAACGTACGAAAATATTTTCAAAAATTTTGATAACAAAAACAAATAGAACCTATAGATTTATTAGTAGTGTATACTGAATATTTAAGATCAAAAGGCAGTAACAAAAAGACTCTAAAAGAGGTAGAGATTTTGAACATTTCTTAAACAAAAAGAAGATTTAATTTTAAGTCGACTTACTGTTGTTACTGAGATAAATCATATATGAAAATACTTTCTATTTTCTACTACCATTTTATCACCACAACCAAAAGGAATAAATTTTGCATTTCATTAAAACAAAATACAGAAAATCAGCTAACTAGAAGACTTTTTCGTAATTTTATTTTTCTCGTTTTACGTTTTTCGTTTTTTTTTTTTTTCCATAGAGAGGGTATTTTCGTATTAACACAAACAAGGAAACAAGGAAAAAAAGAGCGGGGGCAAAATGGGCATAAAAGAAAAGGACAGCTGCTAATAATGGAAGGTTGGCGCTGATGCAATCTCCATTTGGAGGAAGGCGAGATGTTATTACGTGGGGGAAGTACCATTCGAGGAAGGACAGATTCAAGTGCACATGGTACGGTTTTATCACGGGTCCCCCCAATACTGTTACATAGATGCCGGACTTTTTTACGCTCTCCTTAGAGCGTGGACACACGCTTATACGTATCACGACACGTGGCCCACTATCCGCAACTCCATCAAGCAACACCCAGGCGAGTGAGCTACAAACAAGTACGCCTTGCGTTTTTATATCTTCGAGTTGTTGCACGCTGTATTGTACCTGTAAAATTTGACAGCAACCAATTACACGGCGCCACGTATAATAGATATCTTTTTTTTAAGGGTTAAATTTATCCGCAAGCTGGCGCAACATTTTTTCTTATTATATCAAAATAAAAATAAAATATAAAATATAAAATATAAAATACAAAACAAAAGTCTTCTTCGTCTGCAAGGAGGAAAATGCAGAGAGGGAAATTGTGAATGAAAACAGGGTTCCAAACTTGGTAGGACTAGACCCTCAACAACAAAAAGGGCGGTGCAAGTCAAAGTCCACTCTTTGTGAGAGGGTAGATGTACGGATTCAGCTAACATGAAGATGAAGTCATCTTGGGAAGACAATGGCAAAGTAGAAAACAAACCACCAAAATGGTGGCTTTTTTTTTTATAAGAAGAAAACTTTATTGAAAGAGAAAGACTTGTAGGGTTCCTACAAACTATTATATACCATAAAAAATCTATGCAACAAAGAAAACGAAAATCATAAGCGGATAAATATAAAAGATTGTGTTAGAATTATGTTAAAATAAAAATATAACCGTTCAACGTAAGCTACAGTTCAGAATTATAATTAATTAAAATTGTACCTTATGTGTACTAGTAATTGAAACATGTCTTTGCTTGTGTTTTAATTCATCGTAAATGAAATACAATAGACATCTTTTCTTCCTTTTATCTTTTAAATTAGACTTAAAAGAGAAACATTTTTTTTTCTTTTTTAAAATAATTTGGGACTGAAAAATTGGAAGACTTTAGATAATACTGCAAGGTGTTTGTGGTATTGGTTTGATGACTTGAGCCAATAACAATATAAAGATTTTATATATTATAATATAAAATAAAAACTATAAATATCTTATATGTTAAAATGTTTAAAACTAATTTGTCAAACATATTATATATCTTAGTATTGGAGGCGGGTATGCATATTTTTATATTCTTGGACAAAATTTTGAAATGTACAAACGCATAAAATTTTTGACCGACAAAGCAGCCCATGGAATACTAGGTTTTCAAATGGACTACGTTTCTTTTTTCAAGTGGATTATTCGGCTTCAATATAAATATATTTTAAATTTCAATCCATTCCACGTAAAACATTCAACATCTCTCCAAGTCAATCCATTGTAGTCGTATCGTGGAAGGTAATCTGGCGAAGGTCATGACAGTTTATGCTTTTGTCGTTTTGTTAAGATGGTTAGAACTGTATTTATTATAACATGTGAGAACTCTATACTGTAATAATTTTTTTTTATTATTACTGTAACAAATAAAAACTTTACACTATTTGTAACCGAAAAGGTGATATGACCATTTTTGTCAAACACCTTGTTAATTATGAACAAAGGTCCAAAAAAAATGAGATTTAATCAACTCCAGACTTTACAATATTTCACAATAAATTTACGATCACAGCATCGAAATAGAGAACAAAATTGTTGTTTGTTGTTAAGGAACTTGCATCGATGCCAAGTATTTGGAAAAAGTTGACCATCCTTTTTAATTTTAAACAAGTTTTAAAATGAAGGCAGTAGGTAGGGAAATTCCCTTTGGTCTGATAAAAAATTTAGAAATAATCGAGTAACAGGAGAGATATACTCGAGCAAATCATTTAACTGAGATCAAACAAATATACTACAGCAACACCACTTCTAAACCTTCTCGCCTTCATTTCCTCTTCGCACCATTGGTTTCTCAACTTTTTGATATGAATCGGGTTTTTACCGGAAATAGTTTCTTGAAATCAGTTTCTAGAGGATCTACAAGACTGCGGTATCAGTAAAACCACTTTGGCTGTCACATCTCCCGAAAAATGAACTAAAGACAACGGTTAGCCAGTCGAGAAAGGTCAGTTACTTCTTTGCAAAAGAAATGGCCATGGGATTCTGAGGAGTAATTTTGAAGCCTTGAAGGGCCTGCATAGCCATGGATGATTGAACATCGTCTTCAAACTCTACAAAGGCGATGCCTGGCTTTGCCTCAATCATTCGAACTTCCCTAAATCCTGGGTACTGCTGGAAGAGCAATTCTAGCATCATACTATTGGTTTCATGGGGCAAATTCTCTAAGAACAGTATGTTATTTGGAGCTGCAGCTTCTTGTGCACTCGTGTTTCCTTGGCGGAATGGAGCCTGCATATAATTCATGGAAACAGACGCATAAATGAGCATATAATTCATGGAAACAGACGCATAAATGAGCGTGCTACACCACAACTTCTTATTGGAAAAACTGAAAAAGAATTCCAGGTCAAATTGAGAGGACGAAAAATGAAAGGAGGTAAAGTACTGATAAAACTTACAGTTGAGACCCCATTTTCAGCCCTTGTGCCATTAGCCGCAGATTGTTGAGCATCTTCTGCACGTCGCTTCCTTTCAGCTGGACAAATAGATTAGTGGCAAAACTCAGAAGCTAGAACATTGTAAAAGTGTAAGTTTCTGTATATCAGAATTCAGAAAATGAATTTGTCACCTTTTTCATCTTGCTTCTTCTTCTTTTCTCTTGGAACAAAGCTTCCTTCCGCTTTAGCAACACAATCTGATTTCGTCTTTGCATATTGAATTCGCTGAACCAAATCACCACAAGTCACATACACTTTTTGTTGGGAGAAAACGTGTAGTCGTGTGTGTGGAAAAAGGGAACCACGGATATAACAAAACCATCATTTTCAAACATAACTTGCGTTTTCAACTATGTCAACTTAAGATTTTAAGTTTTGTGGGTAGGAAGCAGTCCAACAGATAGTTTCCACTTAGCAGAGCCCAGACAGTCTACAGGTAGCAGAAAGTTGCAAATTACACACAGGTAACATACTCATGATAAAAATGCCAAGTCTAATCATTAGCAACTTCCATAGTTGCGGTGTAGTACAGCTAAAGAATTCAAGCAAATTCAAAATTCCCCAAAGCTCAATCTTATCAGACAAAGAAACTTGACACCAAAGAATTTTCATTAACATTGACATTTTCATTTCGTATCAGTTGAATGGCTACATAGCAAAACAATAATAACTCCTACGGAAAAGGCTTATCAACCATAATTCTTATCCCTTAATGCTAACTTTTTTTTAACTGATAAGGCAAACAGCGAATGCAAGATGCATAAGATATTCGGAATTTTGGACTAGAGACCTAATGCAACAACTGAACAACATATTGGACGTTGTTCTGGAAATTTAGAACTAAAATGACAATCACTCTGATTCCAAACAAGCATGCGGCCAACATACATAAAAAAACACCAGCTTTGCGTAGCAAGACTCACCATAGGCTTATCATAAAACGGAAAGCTCTGCATTTGCCGCACAGCATTACTTGCCGCTGTCACTTCACTAAATGCAATCCATGCTTGTCCCCGAAGCTTCGGTGTCTTCAACGCAACAACGTCCAAAATTCTTCCATACTGCGAGAATAATGCGTAAAGGGATCTCTTCAGTTCTGCCAAATGAATAAAGTGTAATGTCACAAAATTGCAATACCATAAACATATCACAATTCATGAAAAAAAAAAAAAAAAAATCAAACTTTTTAGAATTTTACAACAACACTATTCGGAAAACTAACAAACTTATAAAATATTCTTCCATTATCAACTTTAACAACTGCCATCATCTCAGGCTGCCGATCAAACTAGCGCCCAAAATTAAAATAAACTCTCACACCCTTCAAGATTGTTCAATAATTCCACTTAAAAAATCATGAATTACATTTTCCCACTTCTAATAGCGGACCCCAAGTAAGTATATTTACTACATAATTTATATTATACTCAAAAATCTTATCAGTTGCAACAAAGTAAGGTCCACAAAAACGTTGTGCTAATATGAAATTACAGTTCCTCGAGCTCCAACTACTGCACTAGTTCTGCCCAACTTTAACATGTCCCATTTATGTCAATTAACCTCATTTACTTCAAATTGAACCCTAAACCCAAACCTAAAATCCCCCATCAGAAAGCGAAACGAACAGAGTTCCTAATCATAAATGTATTAAAAAACTCCACTTGTTCAGTACAGATTATTACGAAACTTGAGCTGAGTGGAGGTGAGTGAGCAGGAAAAAAAATGAAACGTTTTTGAAAATTTCCTAACGTTTCTCGGCAGGAAAACAAATGGGGGAATTTTTTTCTTTAGAGAAATGTAAATGGTACCTTCTTTCTTGATCTTCTCGTTGAGATTTCGAATGTAAATGGTCTGATTAGGAGGTATGTCGCCGGAGAGCATGGTCGCTAAAGTCGCCCTTCGCACGGCTCAAGTGCCCGTGTCTGTGAGGGATCCTACTCAGCCCTAGAAGTATGATACAATAACATTCTCACTCTCTTTCTCCCCTGCAACTGGGAATTAATTGGGCTATATGGGCTAGGCCGACGGGACGAGCCCATCTCCTCTATATTGGGCTTTCACTCAAAAAGTTTTGATAAGTAAAAATTAGACAATGTGATGTTTTTTGGAAAGTGATTTAAAATTGGTCAATGTTTCATAAATATCACTTGTGTATCTTTTTTTTTAAATTATATTTATTGAGAATTCAAAAATATCTTCAAAGTGAACTTTATTATGCTTTTAGTTTTATTTAATAGATCTCTTTATTTTTCTCATAGTTGAGTCCTTAAAAAATTAATATTAAAGAAATATAGATACACGCAATTAATTACAATGTAACTTAAACAAAGAAAAATCATCAATGTTATTAAATTACTTATAATATAATTTCAAAAAAATACAAGAAGCAATAAAAAATAAATATCATTAACTTAATGTAATATTATTTATATTACCAATCTACAATGTTAGCATACTTGAAGTCTTAAAAAATGAGTATCATTAAGTATCATTATTAGTATGTTTCATTAACTTAATAATATATCAATCATATAACCTATACGACACACAAAAAGACTTAATAAATACTATATTATTAATTTAATTACATATCACAAAAAATAAAAATAAAAATATCATTATCACTTAAAGTCTTAAAAAATAATGTCATTACATATCATTATTATTATGTATCATTAACTTAATGCCGCATCAATTATATACCTTTAAGATACACAAAAAACTAAATAAATACTATATCATTTATTTAATTACAATACCTTAATTCCAATTTTGTTAAAATCGTGATTCTAATTTGTCAGTAAAAAATTTCATCTTTTAGCTGAGAGAATTTTAAAATCATTATTTTGGATACCAATTTGAATTTAAGTAACAAATACTCTAATTCTAGAGTTTTTTTAATATATTTATATAATCTGTTTGAAATCTTGAATACGTATACTATCATTATTCTAAAATAAGAAATTAAACTAACAATATTATTATTAATGTCATTAATGTCTTCATTCACATACATTGAAACATATAAAGAATGTTTATAAACTAGAGACATCTTTTAACTCTATGAGTAAAAAAGTGCCACAAGTCTCATTAACCCTTAAGGTAATGGAGATGGAAGAAACTAATGAAAGAGATACTCATATAAATGTTTTTATTAAACTCAATTTTTATTTGTCATAAAATTTTAGAAGTTCTTATCCTATAAAGTAGAGAAAAGAGAGAGGAAGAAATAAAAAACTTCTTTTTTACCGACGTTAAAATTTGTTACACAAAAAATTATGGCACAAAAATTTTTAAATTTTATTCTTTGTGGTATAAATAATTAGATTGCTTTAAAATATTGCATAATGTGTAATTTTCTCGTAACAAAATTAAGAGATTCATAAAAAATTAATAGCATAATTATTCATGAAAGTTAGCAAATAACATATCATTAATAAATTATATTTATCATAGAATAAAATACCAATAATACCCTCAAATTTATAATCAACACAAATTTCTCTCTCCTCCATATCTCAAATTCAATCTCTATCTCTGCTCTTTTTGGGACTACCAACATTGACAAAATGGATGGCAACAACCATGGCGAGGCTCGAACATTGAGGCCATGGAGAAACTTGGACAACGACAATGATGGCGAAGCTTGAACGGTGATGGTGACGTTCGACGTCCATGGATCTGCTCAAAGGAGTTTGAAGCTCTAGATCGTCATTGCCCTTAACAGAGGCAGGCTCAAATCTGCCCAGAGAAGATCAAAAGGCAGTTGCCAGTCGCTAGAGAAGTCTGTCTAATATCGCTAGTGCCTTTGTCAGAGAAGACCGTCTGACACCACAAAGCTCCCTCATGACGCCTTTGCCATCGACGCAATCCATCTTCGCAGCAGCGATGATTGAGCTTAGATAAAGTCGGGTCGATGATGATGGTGAGGAGAGAGAGATGAAAATGGGTACACAAAGGAAGAAGAGAGAGAAACAAGGGAGAAGTAAAGAAGGAAAACAAGAAAAAAAAAACTGATGTGATATTCTAATTATTGGGGGAAGGGGTAAAATTAGTATATTATATTTTAAAAATTTTATTAGGAAATTTTATTACCTTTTTAATAAAAAAAAAAACTAAATAAACTAAAAATTGTAAAATAAATACCAAAACAAAAAACGCAAACATAAACACGAATGAAGAAAAAGATATACAAGTCAACAAGCCCATTCAACAAAGTCTGCAACCGATGCCCCTCCTCCGGCGATCCCTCCCTTCGGTGACCCCCTCTCCCAAGTGATTACCCCCTCCGTTGTCTCTCTCTTCCATAACCATGATCTCCTCATCTTCTTCTTCTTTATCTTCTCTCTTAGCCCCGCCGCCACCATGCCACCTAACTCGTTGGTGCCTACCCGCGTCAGATTCTCCTTCTCCATGCGATTATATTTAGTGCCTCGTTGCCTATGTCATTGTATTCTCTATCTCTCTCACTTTGAAACCTATCACCATCTCCATCTCCATCTCCATCTCTTATTCTTTTCTTCTTCTTCCTCTCAGACCCACAACTACCACCATTGCTCCACTTTAAGCTGTCACAAACCAACCTCGTGACCCATCCATTAGATCTCCTTTTTTTTTCTTTTTTTTTTCAGTGAACCTGAAATTTGATTTTTGATATTTCCTAATGTTTTAATTTGGGCCTTAATTTGGAGAATCAAATTAATAATGGTGATGATGTTTTTGGGCAGGGGATCAAATAAAAAAAAAAACCAAGGTCAGTTTCTTTTTTCGTTCTTCGATGGTTCGTTGTTTTGTTTTTTTTATTTAATTTTTTGCTTCCAAACGATGTTTTTAGACTTTTTGGTCGAATTCTCAATCGGGTTTTGATTAGGAAGTTTAATTTCTTTACTTGGGGGTGGTTTTGAAATACTTAATTGATTAGGTTTTTTATTATTTTCTTGAATCATGTTTATCTGTAAGTTAAACCCCCAGACACCGACCACCCCACCCATGGATTTAGGTTCAGTAAAGGGAATTGCCATGACCTAAAATTGAGGCTAGTGACAAAATTAAAAGAAATATTTTGAAGATTTAAAAAGTCAAACAAAATTTGAAAACTGTAGTTAGGCCTATAAATTTATAAAAATAGATTACAGTTGTTTCAGAGTTTTTAATATTAAAATAAAAAGATAAATTACAAATAGAAAGTTTAAATAAAAATATACAAAATTAAATTAATGCTCATAGAATAAGTAAAAATACACCTGCATGGCTTTAGTCAAAATATAAATTCAAATAACAAATAAAAATAAAATTTATAAATAATCAATTATTTATTGGGAGTGTTCATTCTATGTATCTTTTATGCACCAACAAGAAATAAAAATATAAGGAGAGTTGCCAGTCGAATGGTGAGGAGCATCGATTACAATCCAAGACGTCAAATAACAATCAACCTAAAAGGGATAGCAGAAGGGTGAGCACATAGTGCTCAGTAGGAAATACGTTACTTGTCTCTCAACTTTTTCTTATTATTATTATTATTATTATATATAAATTCTTTATAAAGTTAATAAACAAATTCTCATATTAATATAAAAATTCATCAAGTTCACAATTCATCAAATCAATTAATAACTTAAAATTTGTAGTCGTTATTCAAATTCTTTCATTCACATCTTGAATTGTTAGTGTAGGAAAGGAAAGAAAGAAAAGGGTATAAAAGTTCTATTGTGCCTTAAATAAGCACCTTGTGTCTGTTGTGCCCCAAATAAGTATCCCATGAATAGGCCATGTAGCAATGGTGGTTCCAAATAATACAGGATGTCTATTGTGCCCAACAAATGAGCACCTCATAGGATATAACTTTAAGGAATACTTTGAATAGCCTTAAAATTTATCCGACGGTTCTGCATGAGGTCTCAACATATAGCAGAATCGGTTATCAGCCAATTGGCTCCTAAAAACCCACTTAAGTCGTTCCACCTACGATAGTTAGGTTTAACAAAAATCTAGCAGCATAACAGCTTATTTTTCTTAAAACAAAGAATTATAAACCTACAATATAACAATTAACAAACACATTTCGACATGCCATAATTGCAAGACATGCCACCCGGAATGATTATATCAAATTAAATAAACATTTATAATCCAGCTAGCAACTCATGAAATTAATTTCATACATAATGTAATTTTAATTCTAAATGATCATCAAACAGATGAATCATTAATATTCAACTAAAAATCAACAAAGCAAAAATTTAAGAAAAAAAATAAGGATTGTTGAAATCGTTCAAGTTACCGATCATTAATAGACTTGCATAATTTCATTTCAAAGGAAAATATCACTTTATCAATCAATTTTAATTCTCTAATTATACAAGCAGATTTATAAATTATAATATTATCTTAAGCAAATATAACATATTTAAATTATCTATTTTCATTTAAGTAAATTAAACCATAAATATTTCAAAAAAAGAGTAATAGAATTCTTACAATTTGACCGACGACATTTGACGGCAACAAGACTCCGTTTCGTAGAACACAATCCTCCATTGAAATTTTGAATTCCGTCAGTTGATAGGCGTTGACCAATAGCTTGAGGGCCGGTGATGGTAGAGCTAAACATTATCTTGAAGATTTCGATGAAAGGAACTTATATTCGATGACGATTTCTCCACACGATGGCCGGTTTGTCAAAAAATGCACAAAAACCATCAAAATTAAGATGCAGCAACTATTAGGTGATAATCAAGAAGTTGGTGGATAGGTCTTCCTCCTCTCGATGAGGTAGACACGCGTAGGACTTGCTAGAGAAATGGAGGTCAGATATTGCCAAAATCCATTGTTGAAGCCAAGAAATCGAAACTTTACACAACAAATTCTGACGAATGGCGATGAGTAGGGCGGCAGGACTTTTGCTCCAGTGGTTTTAGGCACCTACGAGACTGGTTGGTCGGTGTGTGGTGGTGGGCAACAGTTGGAAGTTGGTGATTGGTAGATTTGAAATTTTTTTATTTCTCTTATTTTTTTAGTGTGAGAAAGGGAGAGAGAAGAAAAGAAAGAGAGAATAGGGGGGTATGTGCTACACATTGAGCACTTTAGCCCTCTTTTTCTTTCTTTTTTTTTTTTTAAAAAAATAATGAAGGTAATGAACCTTCCAGAGTTGTGATTTACTCCTCAAACTTCTTAAAATTCCCAAACTAGACCTTAACTTCAAAATCTTTTGACATGGAAGCTATTAAAATTGCAAAAAAAACCCAAAAATAAAACTTTATTGTCATATAAAATCTAAGGCTTACACGGGAATGGTCGTGACGGATGGATTGGAGAGCTCCACTTGTCTGGGTTTGATGAGGGGAAAGGTGGGATATTTGCATTTGGTTGGCTGGAGTTGGGGAAATGAATTGATTTTTTTTTGTTTTTCTTTTCTTTTGTTTTGTATTATTTTGTTGTCTTTTTTAATTTTTGTTAAATAGTAGATTATTTAACTAGGGACGTTTTGGTCTTTTAATTTGTAGTAAATGATTATCACGTGACCGACACGTAACTGATAAAAGTGAGAAAATTAATGATAAGTAAGTTTGTCTTTTTGTACCTTCTTTTCAAGTTCAGGGTCGTTTAAGCTAACCGAAAAAAAGAAAAGAAAAGAATGGAGACTAATGAGTCACTTATTAATAGTTTGGTGAACAATGGGGCAATTTATTCTTTCATAAAAGTGGTATTAATGGAAATTCCCCATCAATAAATTTGATGGCCAAATTTTTTAAAAATAACCATATTTTAATTTAACAAATATAATTACGTCATTTGTCTCGTTAATCCATGAATAAATAGCACTACATAAGTAAATTTATATTCTAAAATTTAGCTGGGGAAATTACATAGTAAACATGATTTAATATTGGTCACATTTATACTACACAATTACATGGTAATTATTTTTATTTTATTTATTCTTACGATTCTTAATATATTTTGAAATTTTTGTTATATTTTAACGTCACTACTAAGATTTTGCTATAAGTTTCCCTTCCAAAGAAAAAAAAAAAAGATTTTGCTATATGTTTAAAAAGCCCTAAACAAATAAAAAAGTTGACTGTCTCGTAGTTCAGGCAGTGCGGAGAGATTATGATAATTAACGGTTTGGAATTCTAGAATCATGTTTTCAACGTGAGTAGATACTTGACGGGTCTTCCTAATAACAGATTCTTTAACCTAGTCAATAGGCCAAGTAAATTTGTACACTATTTCCTTACATTTTTCTCATTGTGTTTTGATTTTTCCTAATGGCATTAACTTTCGTTCTTCAGGCTTTTGTTTTTGTTTTTGTTTTTTCAATTTATCCTGTTTAGGTTTATTTTTTGGGAGAATCTCTTGCTAGGATTATTTCACGAACTTTTTGTATTTTCTTTTTCTTTCAATATAATAATGGGTCGGTGACTTGGTGTGGGATATATATGTGTGTGTGTGTGTGTGGGTGTTAATCTAGATATATCTGTCAGAGAGACTTGGGGTGCCAGATATCTCTTCTTGTCATAGATAAGTTCACGATAAGAATAAGAAGAAAAGATACCATATTTAGGGCAAAAAAAAAAAAAAAAAAAACAGGAAAAGAAATATTCTATTATGGTGTTTGGAAAAATAGCTCGAACCAATATTTTGAACTATGAACAGTATAAAGCTGTTATAGTAAAAAGGATACAGTGTAAAGTTCTCGTATGCTACAGTTTTTAAACCTAAATTAATAGTTTAAACTACTCTTCTAAACATCTTTTATAAATTAGCTATCTAAATTTCTCTGAGGCGGAGGGAGAGAGAAAAAGGTTTTATGAATTCCTCTATACTTGCTCACATTAATAAAAAGATAATTAAGCTGTTTTTTTTTTTTTTTTTAATTATTGCTTGCTGCGCCTTTCTTGCGTGTGCATATCATATCGTCCATTGCCATGCATAACTGTTTGCATATATCTTAACTATTAATTCCTACTTTCTAGCCTAAGGTGATATATATCTTGATATCTCAGAACGTTGACAAAGCAGCACGTCGGCAAAAGTTCAAAAAAAGATCCAAACAGAAATGGCCACGTCTGCACATGATAACAAGTGAGCAAAATTCTAATCAGAATGTAACCATATACGTATATGCGCCGGAACAATCACTTAGATTTTTTTTCCCTGCAGTTTGCTTAATTTATAAAAGAATTACAAAATACATCTAAAAGGAAAGAGCCATATCTATAAGAGTATAATAATGCATATCACATATATAATACATGTATGGAAGAACGAAGTCATATGTACTGTTATTATGTCTCCTTATAGAATCACATCATATCAATAAAAATGTCATGTCAATTAAAATATCACATTACTAATATTGATTTAAAATTTTAATTGATATGGTATGATATATTATTAGAGGAAATGAAAAATGAAACATATAAGCCAAATCGATGTATATATAGATAAATAGCTAGGTACGATTGTGTTACATACATAATATTTTTTTTTATTAAACAAGTGAATAACTCCCAAAGGATAGAGTAGCCCCACCAATGTACGTATTATTGTTGCTTCCACGAAAAGTTCGAGCATATATAATCAAGTTATAAGCATTATTGCGTACCACCAGACAGGTAATTAAAGTAGGGTTTAGTACAATTATATTTCCAAATTAGGAAGGCCAAAGAGAACTTATTATTGGCATGGTTATATATGAATATTGAAAAAGGAGATTTACTGAAAAGACGTGTACATATGTTGAGATTGGAACAAAGCTAGAACTTCAGTTTGAGGAGGACATTCCCAATAAAGAAATTAGTTTTGCCTTCCAGGTTGGAAGAATCGGCCACTCACGGAAACCCAAACCAGACTTTTATTCTCTATAAAACCCATTCGGATTTTCACACTCTCTTTACCTCTCTCTCTCTATATATATATATGTATATCTTAATCCTCGTGCTGCTAATTGTAACTTTTGATATCAGCTATGAAGCCTGCTGTTCAAGTGAATCCTGATCAAAATCCTCTTAAAGGGACGGATAACGTGATAGCAAACAGTAGTAATGCCACTATTAATTCCCCTCTTCCGCCTAAAAGGTGCGTTTATGACTTAATTTTCTGTTTGATGAAAGCTTTGTATGTGTCTATTTAAAGATTCAGCTCACCTATCTTAATTTCTGCCTTTCTAATAGTTCATGTCATATTAATTTAATTGTTTTTAGTAATATAATGAATTTTAATTGACTTAACATGATGATATTTTAATTAATGTAACGTTGTTTCTTTTTTTTTATGAAAATGTGACATGTTATTATTAAATGGACGTCAAAATGAACAAAATACAAACACACCAGTCAAATTCCTAGCTAAAACAACGAATTGAATATAAGCGTATGCAAAAAGTTGAAAAATGGAGTAATTTGTATTGTCAACCTAGCTAATTATTAGCAAAATTGTAAGGCAACAACACAACAGAGGCTTCTTTTTTTTTTTTTTTATTTGTCAGGGAATCTCTAAAAGTCCAATAACAAAATAATGCTTGTGTATATTTATGTAGACACATATATATGTTACTTTATATATACGACCTTCGCAACGTATAGGTTGGAGAGAAAAGTAGCGATTGTGACTGGCGGTGCGGGAGGAATCGGCGAGGCAACGGTGAGACTCTTCGCGAAACACGGAGCCAAAGTAGTAATCGCTGACATCGACGATGCCAACGGCAACATTTTGGCCAAATCATTATCTCCTTCGGCAATCTACGTACACTGCGACGTGAGCTCAGAAGATGACATCCAAAACCTGATCAACTCCACCGTGTCCCACCACGGTCGGCTAGACATTCTCTTCAACAACGCTGGAGTTCTCGGAAACCAGTCAAAATCAACGAAGAGCATCCTCAATGCCGATGTTGACGAGCTCGACAGAATAATACGGGTAAATGTTCGAGGAACCGCCCTGGGAATGAAGCACGCGGCTAGGGCTATGGTCCCTCGCAGAAGCGGCTGCATCATTTCCACGGCGAGTGTCGCTGGAGTCATGGGAGGCCTCGAGCCCCATGCTTACACAGCATCCAAGCACGCCGTGGTTGGTTTGACTAAGAATGTGGCCTGCGAGCTTGGGCGGTATGGGATTAGGGTTAATTGCATTTCTCCCTTTGCGGTGGCGACTTCCATGTTGATTAATGCATGGAGGAGTGATGATGGTGATGATGATGATGATCATGGGCACGTGGATTTAGGAGCACCGTCTGATGACCATAAAGAAAATGTGGTGAAGACGGAAGAATTTGTGAGAGGGCTGACCAATCTGAAGGGTGTAACTCTGAAAGCGAAAGATGTAGCGGAAGCTGCTCTTTATTTTGCAAGTGATGAATCAAAGTATGTGACTGGTCATAACCTCGTTGTTGATGGTGGATATGCTTCCTCAAAAAATTGCGTGGGCTTGTAAATTACTTTTGAGATATAACAAATATTTGTTGTCGAGGTAGACGATCATAACAATAATAACGTAATAAAATATTCAAGAAGGGGGGAAATTATCTTTTTGTATGAGATCTCTTGAGCAAGTCTATCTAAAAGTGATCTTTCTATCCGTTGTGAAGAATTAGAAATAAGTAATTCTAATGAACAAGTTGTTTAAATCTCTCTCTTCAAATGAGAGAGATGTAGGAGCATACCTGAACTTCAGAGGCGGTCTGCATGGCTTGAGTCTCCAAAAAGTGTTGAACTTGTTTGTGGGGTTTGTAAGGGACTTGATTGGTCTTGTAACTTGAGTCCGATATAATTTTAAGTATAAGATTGTCTAAATAATAAAGTCTTAATGAGTCCAAGGTCAAATTTATGGAGAAGACTTTCGCCTTAAGTAATTAAGTTTATAAATATCTAAAATAGAAATAAATATTTACAAATTCTAATTATAATTTTTACAATTTTACGGCAATAGTTTGGCGGTATTTTTGAGCCGCAAAATAAAAGAGGAGAATTAATAGAGAGAAACAATAATAACAAAAGTGTTATGGTTAAAAGATCCACTCTAGGTAATTTATTAAAATTCATTTTAACTCTTGGTGAATTATTTTTAATAAGGTCTATGTATATACTATGCAATCTTCTGTCTACAATAAATCAAGAATTACCAAGCATTTATAATATCAGTCCATGTTAACAATGTAGCAGAAACTCATTATTACAAATAATATCGGCGAATATTTATTTTAACATTTTAACTTATTAACGAATCCTAAGCATTTTTCATATCATACTCGGTCGATGACTAATCAAAGTCTTTCTAAATATTATCTGTGTCAGTCTACGTCTACGATAAACCAAATTCATCTTTAAACAAGAAAAATATTTAAAACAAGTATTAATCACACTTTAAAATAATTTTTGCTTTATTTCCACTTAAAGAGTTAAAGTTAACTTAGCTAATTTTGCTAGAATTTCATCTTTTCACCACAAAACATATATAATTAAAAAGACATTGATAAAATAAAAACAACAAAAATATTTTCAAGACAAGACATTATTTTTATTTATGTAAATATTACACAACATAAATACAAACATAGTCTAAGAGAGATCCAAACTTCCATAGAAACTCTGCATACTTAGACCGATAGCTAAACATCTCTTAAGGCAGAGCCTTAGAGGAAATGTTGGACAACTTACAACGAAGGAGTTCTTGTCTTTTTATAGGCATTCTTCGACAAATGCTTACAAATTTTAAAGGAACAATTGTTAATGAAGGAAAATGAGTGCTGAAGCAAGTACAGATTCTTTTGATTTTTTTTGTTACATTTTCCTTCACTTCTTCTTTGGATCATGTTGTTGAGAATGCATGAATTTGGCCATCATCCGGTGCTTCACGGACTTGAGCAGGACAAGTGGGGCGCGATCTTAAGTGTTGGAAGGATGGATTTGACTCCATTTATGGTTGAAGTGCGCGGGCCAGGTGGTAGGACCAAAAGGAGAAACCTAGACAGTCAGATTTGGAGATGAACAAATAAGATCAAGGCTTCACGAACTTATCTTGAGCTTCCCTACATTAAATCTGGATCAAACCCTGGGGTAATGGCAAACATGTATGGCCCTAGGGTTGAAATTAAAATTTTTTTCCTTTTCTTTTCTCTTCTCCAGATTTGGCTTCCTTTTTATTTTTTTTATTATTACTAATGTCATGATGATGCAGCACTGGTGTAGACATTATATGCATTTGTTGTCCGTTTTCATCCATTTTGGTGTCGTTATGTTCCATTTTTGCTTTATATTTTAAATCTAAAAATATAATACTAATTATTTTACAAACATAATATTTACCACATTTATAAAATCAAAAGTAAACTAGAAAAACATAAAAACTTGCTAATATAAAAATATGGTACAAGGCTAATTCGGTTATACCGAAAACACTACCTAAAACATAAAAATATTTTTAAAAATTACTAAAAATATATTACAATATATTTATAAGCTCAAATCACACTATAAAATTTATTAGAGATTGAGAATAATATTACAACATGAAAATTAACAGTTATTAATGATTAGACACAAAACAAATATTTAACACACATAAAAGACTCTAAAAATTACATAAGATATTATTAGTCATAAAACATATTAAAAATACATAATTAAAGATATTTTAACACCAAGTCATTAAAATACTATTTAACACACAAATGCTATAATTAAGGGATTTAACAAGAAATATTAATGTAAAATGATAATATTTAGCTTTTAGATATGTGCATTTTTTAAGTCTCATAAGGACTCCTTAAAATAAAGGCTCAAACAAGTAGAGCTTGAAATGGATTTTGCGAATTTGGTATTTAAAAGATTTCATTGAGCCTTTCTCATTAGTTGTAAATTTTAGAAGGAATGGTAGCGCTACTAGAAACATTGTTTTTAACATTGGTTGCAAATCGTTGGAAGTGAAGTCTTGCGACAAAGTGTGACGGCCACTAGAAGTGAGATAGACTTTGATTGAAAGAGGGAGAGCAAAAAAAGAGAGAAGGAAAGTCTACCAAACGAAAAAGAAAGAAAGAAAGAAAGAAGACGTGTGTGTATAATAATTTTGACTATTTTTTGGCAATTTCTAAAGACGGTTGTGAAGAAGACCGAGTTCATTAATCATTTTAGAAGATGGACAAATGCAACTAATGTTAAAAATAAGTCAAAAAAGTGCCACAACGTTTTTTCTAATGCCAATTACAAAGATGTCAAAATTCGAAAAGTTGCGCTTCCGTGTTTTTGGTCCTTTTTTTTTTTTTTTTACTTATATTTAACGTTAGTTTTCGAGAAACCATTGTTAAAAAAAACCATCTCCCGTCTTTTAAATGGTTTAGAAGTGCACAGTCATTCCTTCTAGTCCTACATCAAAGAGAGAACAACTGCAACAAGTCTCGATTAATTTTCTTGTTGTACATGGGGTTGCGCAAGACATTGCTCAGTGGAATTAAAACCATACGAAAAGAAGAATAGAAAAATTACCAGTCGTAATTTATAATAAAGTACTTGTTAGACTAGTTAGATATAACTTATTACATCTACATATCGTCCTAATTAAGGGTATATACGGGCACTGTAAAATTTTATACTCATAACCATAAATCAATAATGGATTTTTTAATATCCAATTAGCTTTGAAGCTACATTGAAGAATCGAAAAAGATCCGCGACATACACTGGACTATCTTCCTAACTGTCGAAAACGACGGGAGCATTACATAAAAATTCCAAATTAGAAAAAAAATCCTTACGACAAATGCTCCAACACCACATTTGACAAGAAATATAATTCTGTAGTATTAT